>CM067508.1:34046243-34298743 GCA_034509495.1 Acestrorhynchus altus
CACACACTAACACACCACCACCATGTCAGTGTGACTGCAGTGCTGAGAATGACCCACCACCCACATCATATCTGCTCTGTGGTGGTCCTGTGGGGTCCTGATCACTGAAGATCAGGGTGAAAGGAGGAGAATAAAGTCTGCAGAGAAACAGATGAACTACAGTCTGGAATTATAGAACCACAAAGAGCTCCTGTATGCTCGGAGGAGCGGGTACGAGCAAGGAGGCGGTCATAACAAAAGAAAGTTCTACGTTTTTGTTCGTGTGTTTTATATTTAAATGTAGGATTATTCAAGGCACAGTGCCGTGACATGCGATACCACACAGTCGTGGGTCTGAGACGAAACTACCTTGCAAAAGTCCAAGAATTATATAGTGAAGTGCACAGAGCGCCATGTGAGACCACAGTGCATAGCCCCTAAATTGAGCCATATGGTTGGACTGCTCACAGTCAGAGTAAATAAAACGCACAGAGCCTGATCTGAGACCAGAATGCACTAGACCAGAAAGCGTCAAGCCAGCTCCTCACTTCCTGCTCCCGAGGAAAGGAGTGGGGAGGAGATCAGAGGCCTTCATCTGCTCCTTGTTTGATTTCCTCTAGTGAGCTGTGCAGGCCCACTGTAGGTCCTCCTCCTCTTCCTCCTCCTCCCCTCTGCTCACATGCTCTGTCTCGGGGTTAACTGTCAAACTGGCGCCACACTGCTCCACAACATGTTCTGTGGCACATGAGCAGTCATGAATATGGAGATGCACTTAGTAAGCGCAGAGTCGACGCTGGCTGGGATACACGTGAACACGCAAACACATTTACGCACGCTCACAATAACGCACGCAAAGCAGATGCACAAGCGTGTACAGACAAACGCGCCATCACAAACACATGCCGACATGCACGCGCACTCGCGCATGCAAAGCTTGGGAAACAAGCTTTAACACAAAACTATTAAAACTCTAATTCCTGTGGCGAGCCTCAGACTGCAGCCCCTTTCATAATGGAGTCATTTAGGCCGACTCTTCCCTGCGCTATCTGCCCCCAAGCGAACATTCTTAGGCACGCAGACACAGCAAAGATTTATAGAGTCTCAGAGCCACGCCTCGGTTTGGCTTCATAACACTAGGCCACGGATCCGTCAATAGTAGAAATCTAACAAGCTTTCTTGAGAAACGAGGGCATAGACTTTGGTTACATTTCGAACTCATTTCCAACCCGCTTTCACCCTTGGTGGTTCGTTTGGGCAGGTATGAACACACCCCATCCCAAACACGCTTTAGAGCGTTTGATACAAGTGAAAACTCCGACCTTGGTCTGAACAAATGATCAGGTCTCATCCACAGGTTTGACCTGAGCGGTTCTCTAGGTGTAGTTTAAGATGCTATATTGATATATACCTCAGACATGTCTGACCAATCAGTGGACAGATCCTTCTCATGTGGTGCGCTTAGACCAGGGGTTCACAAAATGCACTTTTTTTTTGCTCTCCTGTAGCAACAAAAGTACCAGCCTTAAACAAAAAGAGACAATCAGCTTGTTGGTTGCGAATGATGTCCATTTTCTTATCTTCCATAGAACTTAAGACAAAAATGTCCACTATGTTGTTTGGCGTCTCATTCACATGGTCCCAGCCTACCCCTGGGTTGGTGCCACAGGGGAAAGTTCATATTTTATTTTATTTCTGAATAAAAATAAAAACAAGCAAACAAACAAAGAAACAAATAAGGCAGGTTCAGAAAACTGGACTGGACAGACCAAGTAACCAAATGCAAAACATCCAGAACATTCACATAACGTTCCACTAACCAATAACTTGTGGCTGGGAAGCTACTACAGTCCAGTTGAACCTCCAAGCTGCTGTTAAGAGAGAGTCAGCGCCAACCGTGGTGATTAACAGGCCAAAATATTGGGACTCCAGGGATGGGTTTCCCAAAAGCTCCCAAGGAAGAAGATTAGATGGTCAAGCGAGTATCAGAGTAAGCACTCTCTCTCCATGTTAGTGTTTTAGTGCTAGATGCTTTCTGGAAAATGGGCCCAGATCACAAAATACTACAAATACTACCAAGTCCAGCATGTGCAACTACATTCACCTGTCTGGATAACAAGTAATCAGGTCACAGTGACCACTTTACAACACCATCACTTACTCCAGAAATACTGCAAAGCACAACACGACGTGATCAATAACAGTATGATTAACGAGCCAGCTGCCCGACGGCTCACAGCTATTTCACACCAACAGAAAGGTCCTGCAGACCGTCCGTCTATCACGTCATTCCAGTGTAACCCTGCCTTCTTACGATGTAACAGAAGAAAAACGAACGTCTGGAGCAAAAGAACAAAAGTTAGGGAAACTAACTGCTGGAATAAGACACAGCAGATGGAATATGGGCTGTCTGTAACTGGGAAATGGATATATGGACCTTCAGTGCAACCTTCCAACATTGGCACTAAACCTGTGTTGGTTTCATTTTTGAGAGACACTTTGTTCTCCGTATTTGACCTGTACTATACTAGTCTCCTGTCTCCACAGCCCACACTGTGGAGGGTCTCACCCACAAGCCGGCTGCTACTAGGAGCTCTCCACTAATCAGTTTACAGCCCTGCTGCGGCTCCTCCTGAATTAGAACGACTAGAGCCTCTTCTAGCGTGGCCCAAGCAGACGGACCTAATTTATGCTCTGCATAAAAAAGAGGCGAACCACACGTAAACGCTACAGGGGAAGAAATGGGGGGGTGGGGGCATCAGATCCCTTGAAGCCTCCTAGCTGAAATGCAGCTCCCACATCTCCAAGGAGATCACATTTCAAGAAGATGGGTTTAAGTGGTAGAGACAGAGGATACATGAAAGAGATTCATTCCGACTGTATCTCTCGCTTCGAGCGTGCCTCTGGCATGACAATGGGAAGCTACACTCAGTAGAGATGAAGGGCAAACGACGTGTAACTACACTTTCCAGGTGCACAGCGTGTAGGGAAGGCATTCCGGCCCTGACTTTCCAAGATTCTTGGAAGTAGAATTCTTTATTAATCTGTGTAAATAGAACTAATATATATATATATATATATACACAGAAAATTTGAATATTGTTCATAATTTTACAGAAAGTTAAGAGCACAATTTTTATATTCATTACATGAAAAGTGACATTTCATGCATTTGTTTTGTAAAGTTGATCAGTTTGGCTTATAGTTCATGAAAATCATATTCCAGAATCTCCCTTTATTACAATATTTAAATTCAGGTTTGACTAAATTACAAATCAGTATAAAAAGTATAAAAAAAAGTATATAAATAAACCACTTTAAACATCTGAAAAAATAATATATATTATTTTATATTATTATATTTTTTTTATATATATATATATATATATATATATATATATATATATACATATATATATAAACTTTAATAAAGTGTACACTTTTAGTATGAGTAGGTCATGTGACGTCGGATTTTACCGTAAACTGCGAACATTATAAATTAAGATTTTCCTCAAAAAATGGAAGGTATTATGTAACGGTTTAAATCACTGATGGAAGATATTTTATAGTTAAACACGAAGAATGTTCTGTGGTGTGATGATAAAATAAATGAAGTGAAATAAAGTATCGAATTAAATTGTTCATAAATGCTTTTGGCATAATGTTATATCCATGTATTTATCAATATATGGTGTTAATGCACAAAACCCCAACAATGATCATTTAAAAACTCAATAATAATAATAATAATAATAATAATAATAATAATAATAATAATAATAATAATAATAATAATAATAATAAGTCTGACTGATCTGCCAGATTATCCAGTTAATTAACAGTGAAATCCCTTCATGACGTGACGTTCAGTAAATGACACCTTTAGGTTTTGTGTGAAATTACACTTCTGTGGTGTGAATGTGAGTGAGCTGTTCAGTGCTGGTGTGTGGTTCTCGTACTCCTACAGCGTTAATTCTACAGTAAAGAGAAGGAGGTAAAAGTGAACCTCTGGATGAGATCAGAACATCTCCACCTAAAGCCCTGACTGAGGTTCAGGAGGTTCAGGGGTGGGCAATACGAGCATATTTTATCGATACTGTGATACAATCGTGATAGAAAAATGGATATCATGGACACCATCAGTGCTTCAAAACACTGAGCTCATTACAGAATCTGAATATCAGTTTTTATGAATCGGCCCCTACTGTTACGTTGTAGGCCATACGTTGTACAACCCCTAGTGAGCTGTACATTTTACAGAGATCTACGAGATTTATTTCACACATCACCACAGTCAAGTTCACAGGTCTTCAGAAATCTATTCAAATCCCGGAATTAACGACTGACTCTAATCTGAAATCAATAAAGGTAATTATAATAACACTCAGTCACAACAGCAGGTCCGACTCGTGAAGACGAGGCTTCAAAGACCCCACGCGATGAATTCGACCACGTCAAACAGATGCACGGAGAGCAAAAACCAGTCGGTAATTTTACCAACTTTACAGGTGTTTTTTAAGAAAATAAACTCAGGAATGACGGTGATTAAAACTCCTGCTTCTCGTAGTTTATTTGATAATAAACACTTCATAAGGGCTTATTAATGAACAGCACTGCAGTAATGAACATATGAACAATAAGCAGGTGTCCCAATACTTTTGTCCAAATGGTGCAAGTACTTACAACTCGACTACTGAAATACTTAGTCCCAAGTAGTGTCGGACAATTACGAGACATTATTATTATTATTACTAAACCCTTCAGTGATGTTTATTACTGTCGTAAGTACTGTTAACGATGGTTCCTTCCACCGAAATCCCATTTCTCATGTGACTTGACTACATTTTCCTGTTCTCGAAAATAATAAACCACTTCTCGCGGAACGACTTTTCTCGAAACCATCTCTGGCGGAGACGCGGCGGCTGAGCCAAAACATGCCCGGCCAGTGTTTGAACCCAGCGGGTTTGAGAGGTTGGCATACCCGACTGCCCCACTCCCTCATTAGAAAGGCACTGTATGGGGAAAAGGAGGTAACTGCTGGGTCGTTGAAGGCTTCTAGCAGAGCTCCTGGCTGGGATAGGGTTAACATCTCCTCCCTAGGCCATGCTTGCTACCGCTAAAATTAACCTCCCCCACAGCTGGTTCCCATTAGCCTGCAGTGACACTGGGAGCCTGTACTTAAGCTGTGCTGCGGGGGCTCTGCCGGCCCACTCAGATAATACTACTGTCCCCCGCCACAGCCAAGTTTAAACTGGCCCGGCTCCGCTCCTGCTGGCAACGCCTGCCTTTAAGACTGGGAGAAGAGGGGTGGAGCGGAGGAGACAAACACAAGGGTGTAAGGAGAGGGGGTTGCAGAGGACGAATGTTATAGACGAGGAAGCTGAGACGCACGGTTAGAGGGAAAGTCTGCAGCCTTTGCAAACTTGTCCGAGTTCAAATGAGGGAAACACGGAAGTGCAAAACGGAGTAGAATTAGGGGGAACTGTGAAGATGTTCCTCCTCAAACTGTATCCGTTGGTCAACGGCAGGTAGTGGGTGAATTTCGGTCTTCAGTCGTCTAAAGAAGCCGGGGTTCAACCTGAAACTGAGAACAATCGAGAGGTCTATGCTGGTCAATCCCTCCAGCTGAACAGTCCTCTCAACAGCCAATGAAAACAGCACGCTAATCACTGGACGTACGTAGATGACGAAAAACCTCTACACCAGAGGACCAGCGGTTTCTTTTCTTTTCTCCAGTTAAGCCACCCTCTTACTGGGAAAGAGACCAGCCAGCATCACAGCGGGAGTGATTGGGAGAGAGCGCCACCTATGGCCAATTGTGCTCCCTTGAGCTGCGGCCGCTGATGGAGAAGCATCCTGACCTGGGCTTCAGACTTGCTATCCTCAGAGTGCTGAGTGACCACAACATGAAATTCCACCTTAAATGACACAGCAACTTTCTGGCATTAGCGTGTGTACAATACAGCAACACCATTTAAGGTGGAACTGGAATTTGTATACAAGGCCAACATGTTTAATGTGAGTCGTCTAGGTAACACAAGGCAGGCATGATTCGGGGTGTGTTCAGTTTGGTACAGGAACTGGTGGACGTGTGTGTGATCCCTAGTCGTTTAGTGTCAGTCCAACTTTCTCGTTTAAGCCATTCAAAACTCTGTGTGCTAATGGAAGCTCTGCATTAATCTCTGTGCGCCAAGCTTGTTGAAGCTCCACCTTCGACATACACTCCTTTATCTTTCCCGCATTAATCCTTAAACAGCATCAACATGTGCTGGATTTATTCTCCAGCTTTGCTCTTGGAATTATTTGATCCACCTTAAATGGTGAAGAACTTGCAGGAGGCAGAGTGGAACTGTGGCGTTGTTTTAAGGTGGAATTTCAGTTGCATGCTTCCTTCTGACTTATAACTTATAAGTCATGACTACGTCTGACTGAGCTGACTTATGCCCATATTATATATCCCAATATAGATCGAAATATCGATTTATCGTCCAGACCTTTAAATTTAAATTAGACCTTTAAACCAGCAAACAGGGGCTTTATGTAAACAACCCAAATTTAAGTTTCATCACTATAAACAGCACTAAATATACATTCGCAGACTCTTAAGAGGTTTAATCATTTGTCCTTTATTACGTGAAAGTCCGTAATTGTCCTAAAGAAAAACAGGCGACACCTTAAGAAATAAAACTAACGTTTTAAGAGCAAAACCGTTGGAGCTTGACTAAGGTGAGTCCTGCCATAATGTACCCGACTCACATTTTATGACCTGAGTCAGCTTTTATCACAAAGTGGTCTTTTACAGTCGCAGTGAAAAACAACCGTCAGAGCGCCCGCTGTGAGTGACGAACGAGCCGTCCGATGACTGATTTATGATCGGAGCCTCAGCCAATACACCGCTTTACTGGGACACATTTAGCCAATCGGCAGCCAGAGATCACAAGCAGCCCCTGCCTCAGACGGTTTAACGTGTCTGGATCTACCGAGCCTCTGTGTGCTTTCCAGCTAAGACACTATTTATTTGAGGGGTTCGAGCTGCAGTCTGTTAAAACTCGAGGGCAGAGGAAAGATCTATTTGTGCGAAAGGTTGGTAATCAGTTTAATTAGGAGCAGAGGCTGGAGAGTACGCTTGAACTCCCTTGGTTTGACAGTAGTGGACTACTGGGAATTTAGTGTGTCAAACACTATGTTTGTATGTGTGTGTGCGCGTGTGTGTGTGTGTGTGTGTGTGTGTGTGCACCAGTACGATACAATTGAGAACAGTTGAGCAGATGTAAACCAATAAAGAGTGAGGCAGTGAAAGGTAGGCAGAGTGAGAGAGGAAGATAGAGAGACCTTATCAGCACAGTTGGTCTTGCAGGGTTTCCTTCTAAACAAAGGAGAAAGGAAACCCACACTCTAAAACTTGAGTGTTGGGTATAAAGCTGTCAAGGCCTATTGTTTGGAGCATCATCTCCAATAACTCAGTCCCTACGTCTTCGAGGATGACTCTCACTAGAGGCAACGCGGCGATATTTCAAGCACGTTTTTGTACTATTGTTTACAGCGATGCCCGAAAAACGATAAGGGTCCAGAAACTGTCCGTTCCAGCTTCTGGGCAAAGAAACGACAGCCATCACGCCTTCTCCTCCAGGTCTTCCTCTCAATGGCTGGAGGCAAAAGCAATAAATCCACCAGTTATTAAGCAATCAATTATAAATCTCAGCGCTGACCATGTGACGGTCCCCCCCCTGACTTCAGGACCTCAGCGCAATGCTGTTGTTTAATCCGGTGGGATGTTTTAGAAGCGGACAGTGTGAGGCTCATTAAAGCTTCATGGCTCCCGAGTTCTGCCGGAGGTGACGGACAGGGAGATAAGGTTACCAGCAGGCTTGACCTCACAATCACACACACACACACACACATACACACACCCTCAGCTACTCATCAGCACAGCCCTGCACACCAGCACAACCTGTCACGCCTTTTTAAATAATTAACAGCCAAAGATTAGTCCGTCAGCCCGGGGGCCGAAAGGTCCATCGATTTCTCACGGATGCATTTTTAATGAGTGCATCTCAGCGAGGCACTGCCCGTGAAGAGAGCCTCCAACCCCTCGACAGCAGCAAAGCCAACAACACCACGACTGCCGGAGCGTGAAGTAAAAAACACAAACAAAAGCCAAGAAGTGCTTCGCTAATGCATCTCAAACAAACTCCATTACCCACCAAAGGCAGAGGAGGAAGTCTACAGGGGCCGACTGCCAGAGGATCGTTCTGTGTGGGTATTAAACGGGCCGAGCGCGCTATAGCTTCCAACCCATAAGGTACGGCGGCGAGAAACGACTATTCAGATTGAACCAATAACTCATCAATTACCAAATAACTATCAGCTTTTAAGAGTCATTACACCATAATAATAATTATTACACCGTAAGTATACCTCGTTTTTATTCACTCATTAAACTGCAGGAGACAGAGTGGAACTGTGGCGCTGTTTTAAGGTGGAATTTCAATTTCATGCTTCATCAGCACACGACAAGCACATGTAGAAGAGTCTACGTCAGTCAGATCCAGTCAACACATGAATCAAAGTCATACAGTGTCACCACGGGATTCAACCACGCAAAACTCACGAGTCTGCATTTTTCTGCCAATCGTTCCGAGATGTGAGACAACCTTCGGAGGTTCTGCGGCTCACGATTTTTAGGCTTCCCTTGATGCTCCGCCCCCTACTTTGCACCCCCCTAAAGGGTTAGATGAACCTAGTGGGCTGCAGTTACTCTTCAGTTACTCTGAAGGACGCATTTGCAGCACTATGCCTGTCCAGATAATTACATTTATGACTTAAAATACAATATATCGCTGCAGTCCAATGAAAACTGTGCGTCTCCAAGTTTTTGGAGATTCCAAAGTCTGGATATTTTGTTCTGTCCGTGCTTTGAACCCTGTAGCTGCTCTGTGTAAATCATTCTGGATGAACAGACCAATAGAAACGCTCTAAGATTACATGTAATGACTCTTATTTACATTCACTTCCATTCAAAGTCAATATTTTTGTCTTCTCCTGTAAAGTCACCATTTTGGAGACACATGTTTGTCATTGGGCAGAAACTATACCACAATCATTTTCCTGATGCTAATATCACCCGTTATGATTTTCTTAGTGAGGAGAACATCTTAATATGATACAGTTCATCACATTTAAAACAGTGTTTATAAGGGTGCAATAACATCGTTATGCTATTATATTAATTGACTATATCGGTGGAATGAATTGCCTTAAATAATATCGTTTGTCCCAATTATTTCTGTAACAATTCATCATCCAACAAAAACATTTGAACTTGGAGCCAAATGTCAGACCTTTATTTCATCTTTAAGTTTAAAAGCATTTCGTGATGCCCGTCAGCTGATTGGCTCTTTTTGTTGCCTGGTTATCCATAAGCAGCACTCTAATCAGCTCTTTTTGGTGAAGAACAGAACAGGTATCGAGTGTTGTGGCCCCGTAACCGCTGAATCCGGGTTCTCTGTTCACGCGACAGGCGGCTGGTCAGTCTGCCGCTCTGCGTCCAGACCGACGGAATCGTTACTGAGTCTTAACAGTGGCAGTTGAACCGTAGTCCACACTGTTTTGATCACTTGTTTCAATTTCACTTGCATTCTCAACCATTCATTGTCGGTGTGAGACACAAGCGTGATGACATCACCAACTAACCAACTAATAAATAAGTTGTCTCCTACTCTGATCGTCGGATGGTTTTAGTCATTTTCGGTCTACAACGTGATGTTTTTAGAATTCGCTCACAACCACAAGGCTGTCTGGGAGTCGGTGCTCAATCAGTGCTTTTGTTTTGATCTGATTCATCCTGCGACGGTGAATACACACACGCTCTGAGAAAACACAGCCCGTTAGTACACTGATAATACAGCGAGCCAAGTGGCGAGCAGAGCAGCTCTTCAGGCTCTTTCACAGGGCTTGAAAGCACATCCATATCAGAGAGAAAGGCTCAAATGACACTAAGATGACTCACTGATCTCTGGATGACTCGCGTCTTTGTACTGATGGGAACAATGTGGAGGAGCTCACTGTCTGTCTATTATCAGGACAGTGTGCAAAGAAACATAAACCACTCATCAGATCTTGTCTTTTTTATGAACATGGGAAATCCAGCTGCTGCCTTCTAATGCTTCTGCTTGTGGCACAGCAGCCTGTCTGCCTCCAGAACACATCCCATCCTGACACAGTCAGGAGCCGCGGCCAGGACAGAACAGCAAAGAGCCACGACTGAGAAGGTACATGGTTTTAATAAAAGTTATGAATGGAACAAGGGCACCATGGTACGGGTTTATTTTACTTTTTTATTCTACTGGGTTTTTGGACAGTCTGCGCTAGACTACACATGAACATATGAGGAGAGGGGAGTGGGGGCGACCGGTTGAGGAACATAAAAGCGGTGGCCATGTCTAAAATAATAACGCAGCTGAAATAAAATATTACAGCTGAAGTATAAAATGGAAAACGGTGACATGCTTCGTTCAAGAGAGGGTGTTTTTCTTGCTCAAGTGTAATAGAAGAGTTTTCATTTTTCCCCCCAAAGATGTGTGAAACAGAAAACGTATCATTATGGAAAACCAAGGCTTTCGACCCAGTAGGATCAGGAGCCTCCGTGCAATTCCTGCACCCTGCGATGTGGGAATACAGAGAGACAAGAGGCGGCCTCGGCAGACGCGCTGTGTTTGGTTGTGTCTTTTCCTTGGGCTTTTAATGAAAAGGTCATGGTATAAAAAGTTGTGGAGAGAGAGAGAGAGCGAGAGAGCGAGAGAGAGAGAGAGAGAGAGAGAGAGAGAGAGCGGGGGGCTGGCTGTGATATTAAAGGACGAGCAGAAGGAGAACAAACCATTTATTAAAGGTTAAAGAATGGGACACTGCCACCGTGAGCTTGAGACAGACAGACAGACAGACCGTCTGTCAGACGGACACTGACGGGGATTACCTTTCCCGTCTCCCTGTCGAAGTCCACGTACTCTCGGGTGGGCATCTGCCTCTGCTCTCCGTGCAGGTTGGCGGGGAAGAACTGCAGCGAGAGGTTGGTGCCGGTCGCCACAAAAGCCTTTTAGAGGGAAATCAATACAAACAGCATCAGAAAGCCTGGCCTGAGCATTAATTATGCAGCCCGCCATTTCTTTTGCACATTAGAAAAAAAAGGGCAGGAGGAAAACAGCCTGGAGCCAGGGCCAGGGGAAGAAGAGGGGAGCGAGAGACAGAGAGAGAGAGAGAGAGAGAGAGAGAGAGAGCAAAAGAGACGGAGGGAGAGAAAAAAACACAAGTCATCATTTTCTCTATTTGAAGTATTGAGTTACGCACATCTGATTCTATTTTACCAACTCCGGCTGCTGGCAGGCCGGACTGGGGCACACTGCGTTTTAAAGAGCGAGTACAGGACGGAAAGAAAGAGAGAGGGAGTGAGGGAATGGGCTAGGCAAGATAGACAGAGAGAAAGAGAGAAAAATCAATAGTTTTTCTTTAAAAGCAGCCCTCCACTTACATTAATCGCGGCAGCACTAATACACTGGTTCAGACGCAGTAATTCAATAACTGGGAACTACTGAACGACCCACTTTCAGCTGGATATTTAAAATGGAGATACTGGTGCATAAAAACACATATTTAAAAAGGTCCCACGTTCAGGTTCTGAGCGATCCGGAGCAAAAATCCGATACATTTCAAAGACGACAAAATGTATCTTTCTTTAAGCAACATTAAGACGTGGAGACAATGTAACTTTCATTGTTACATTTTTGAAACAATATTTCAGAAGCTGCAGCTGGAGTGCTGCGCCTGGTTTGGATCTGAAAGTGCTCTGTTCCTCGCAGAGCTGCGTTCCTACAAAGTACATTTCACCAATGATTTTATGACCTACTTCAAATGAAGATCAAAGACAAGCAACAGTAAAGTTCATTAAAAATTCAATATAAATAATATCTCACCTGTTTACATCCCAACTATTTTTTATGAATCAAACAAATGCTTTAATGAATAATCATCTTTAATCTCAGTAACTGCTACCGTCGTTCACCTTCACACACAAAACAAAGCAGCATGTTTGGTCACGTCACACCGTCACACCGTCCCGTGTTTAAACACCTTAAAGAAACGGAGTTTTACGTGAGTCTGTCATGATCATCACATCGTAGATTTATCGTACAATAAATGAACATCCCCTCAACAATTCTATTGTATTCTAACTTTCTATTTTTAATATTTCATCACTACATGGAACACGTGGAATAAAATGGGTCATTAAATGACAATAACATCGTTTATCGCAGCTCATACGGGGAGATTATATCGTCCAGGAATAACAGTTATCGGGACAGAAGTCGGCTTGTGATGTGGATCTGTGTGCGTCTGCACTGACAGGATCACGTCGCATTTAGAACATGATGTACTGTTATTACACTGCGCTCACACACACACACACACACACACACATATGCACGCTCATGCACAGTATTCTATTAAGCTGACTTATTAATTATGTGCTGGGAGTTAAATAAATCCATTTAATTACAGCAACTTTAAATTATTATTATTATTATTATTATTATTAATTTTATTTAATTCTATTTTTGTAGCCGAGACCCTCAGCATCAGATCTAAACCCCCTCACTTCACCTCTGATCTGACCTGTAATAAATAAACAGAACCTGGCCGAGGACGTTTCCTGTGATGTTTAACTGAGACCTGTGATCAGCGACACTCTCTCTCTCTCTCTCTCTCTCTCTCTTTCAATCTCTTTCTCAATCTCTCTCGCCCTCTCAGCTGCAGTAGCAGTGTTTGTGGTTGGGCCTCTAAGAGGCACACAAACAGACTAGCAGTTTTTAAAGTCACACACATGCCAGTGGAACACGGCGAGCAGCGAGGCAGCGAGGCAGCCATCGGATGATGGAGGACAGACCTCGCCCGGCCGGGGGCCAACGCGGACGATCTGCTGACCTAAACCGACCGAACAAGAGCGGTGAAGATGACGTGAGCGTATCAGGGTCTTTCTGCCGTGTGTTTGAGACCTAAAGGAAACGAGGAAGTGTTGGAGGCAGACAGTTCCGCGTGTCTAAACGCTGGTGTTGAGCTGTGTGTGAACGGTGCTGACACTGACACGAGTGCAATCAGCTGTCTGGCTTCAAATGAGGCTGTTCTTGAGACCACGTGTTGGTCTGGACAATACTGGTTCATTCTGAAGAGGTTCAAGAAGGTCCTGATTCTGGTTAAGGTACTAAATCCTGAAGATGAGGAGGAGCTACTGACTGTATCAGTGAAAAGATCAGAGCCATACTTACTATCTCTGATCGTCCGTCCCTGCAGGCGTTCTGGAACCGGGCTTGTCGCTCCTCGTGCGGCCGATCTCGGAAACCGGTGTATTTAATCTGCAGACACGGAGAAACAAGCAACAGCAGCTCCGTTCAGGAACTCGGGAAGGATGGGACGTAGCTTGTTCACGCTGTTCTGAGAACAGCCCGGCCCATATCGCAACGTTGTTTCAACGTTGTCAACTCTGCCACTCCAGATGTTTTCAAATGCAACAATGATTTGCAAGTGCTTTGTGAGATGAGATACATTGTTTCAACGTTTCAACCAATTAACGTAATTAATGACAGTTAACTTCAATAGGAATTTAAACCCATATGGGGCTCGTTTCTCGAAGGTCAGCACTTCACGGGCAGCTATAACTCAGGATCAGGGTCACCTAATCAGCGAGAGGGGGCGGGGCTGACGATGTCATCCAGAATGAGTTATAGAGGAAAATGAAGGAATGAAGTGAATAAAAGTACGTCAGTCTGTTAAAAAACAACGTTAATTATCTTCAGAAACGGCTTTTTCATCACAAACGAAAACAACTTAAACTTTAAACGTTAAGAGATGTTTACTGACGTTAAAGTTCTGGAAATCACAGCTAGAAACCGATCATAAATCTGACGGGCGGGAGCTGAAGTGTGGTGTTGGACCTCTGTGAGGAAGTCTGAGGCAGTCAGTTTGGAAGTCTGAGGCAGTCAGTTTAGAAGTTAAAGCAGTCAGTTTAGAAGTCTGAGGTAGCCGTTTGGAAGCTTAGCAGTCAGTTTAGAAGTCTGAGGCAATAAGGTTTGAAGCTTAAGAAGCAGTCAGTTTAGAAGTCTGAGGCAGTCAGTTTGGAAGTTTAAAGCAGTCATTTTAGAAGTCTGAGGCAGTCAGTTTGGAAGTCTGAGGCAGTCAGTTTGAAGCTAGCAGTCAGTTTAGAAGTCTGAGGCAGTCAGTTTGAAGTTTAAAGCAGCTCGCTCTTAGAAGTTCAGGTAGTCGTTTGGAAGCTTAAAGCAGTCAGTTTAGAAGTCTGAGGCAGTCAGTTTGGAAGTTTAAAGCAGTCATTTTAGAAGTCTGAGGCAGTCAGTTTGGAAGCTTAAAGCAGTCAGTTTAGAAGTCTGAGGCAGTCAGTTTGGAAGTCTGAGGTAGTCAGTTTAGAAGTCTAAGGCAGTCAGTTTAGAAGTCTGGAGGTCAGTTTAGAAGTCTAAGGCAGTCAGTTTAGAAGTTCATAAGTCAATAGGAAGTCTGAGGCATTAGTTTAGAAGTCTGAGGCAGTCAGTTTGGAAGTCTAAGGCAGTCAGTTTAGAAGTTTAAAGCAGTCAGTTTAGAAGTCTGAGGCAGTCAGTTTAGAAGTCTGAGGCAGTCAGTTTAGAAGTCTGGAGTAGTCAGTTTGAAGCTTAAAGCAGTCAGTTTAGAAGTTCGATATAGTCATTTAAGTCTGAGGCAGCGTTTAGAAGTCTGAGGTAGCCGTTTGAAGTTTAAAGCAGTCAGTCTAGAAGTCTGATCACTAGCCCGAGTGGTACTAGTTTGAAACTGAGAAATGAGCTATACGAAGTCTGAGGCAATTGAGTTTGAAGTCTGAGGGAGTCTGAATTGAGTTTGAAGTCTGAGGGATGAGTCTGAATTGAGTTTGAAGTCTGAGGCAGTCAGTTTAGAAGTTTAAAGAAGCCGTCAAAGTCTGAGGTGAGCCAGTTGAAAGTTTAAAGCAGTCAGTTTGGAAGTCTGAGGCAGTCAGTTTGAAGTTTAAAGCAGTCAGTTTGGAAGTCTGAGGCAGTCAGTTTGGAAGTTTAAAGCAGTCAGTTTGGAAGTCTGAGGCAGTCAGTTTGGAAGTTTAAAGCAGTCAGTTTAGAAGTCTGAGGCAGTCAGTTTGGAAGTTTAAAGCAGTCATTTTAGAAGTCTGAGGCAGTCAGTTTGGAAGTCTGAGGCAATTAGTTTGGAAGTCTGAGGCAGTCAGTTTGGACGCCTGTCATGTAAAGAAGAAACATTGTTGTGCTGCGGGGGACTGTAGGGATGAGGGGCTGTAGGGCTGTAGGAATGAGGGGCTGTAGGACTGTAGGGATGAGGGGCTGTAGGGCTGTAGGAATGAGGGGCTGTAGGACTGTAGGGATGAGGGGCTGTAGGACTGTAGGAATGAGGGGCTGTAGGACTGCAAGGATGAGGGGCTGTAGGGATGAGGGGCTGTAGGGCTGTAGGGATGAGGGGCTGTAGGGCTGTAGGACTGTAAGGATGAGGCTGTAGGGCTGTAGGGATGAGGCTGTAGGGCTGTAGGGATGAGGGGCTGTAGGGCTGTAGGGATGAGGGGCTGTAGGGCTGTAGGGATGAGGGGCTGTAAGACTGTAGGGATGAGGTGCTGTAGGGATGAGGTGGTTAAAAGGGGTCTGAGGGGGTAAGAGGGGTCTGAGGGGTTAAGAGGGGTCTGACGGGGTAAGAGGGGTCGGGAGGGTAAGAGGGGTCTGAGGGTGTAAGAAGGATGTAAAGAGGGGTCTGAGGGGGTAAGAGTGGTCGGGGGCAAGAGTGGTCTGAGGTGCGTAAGAGGGATTTGAGGGGGTAAGAGTGGTCTGAGGAGCTAAGAGGGTTCTGAGGGGGTAAGATGGTCTGAGGGGGGTAAGAGGTCTGAGGGGTAAGAGGTTTATGAGGGGTAAGAGGGTCTGAGGGGGTAAGAGGGGTTTCTGAGGGGTAAGAGGGGTCTGAGGGGGTAAGATGGGTCTGAGGGGGGTAAGAGGTGTAAGGGGGTAAGAGGGGTCTAAGGAGGTAAGATGGGTCTGAGGGGTAAGATGGGTCTGAGGGGTAAGAGGTTTCTGAGGGGGTAAGAGGGTCTGAGGGGGTAAGAGGTTTCTGAGGGGTAAGAGGCTCTGAGGGGGGTAAGAGGGTCTGAGGGGTAAGATGGGTCTGAGGGGTAAGATGGGTGTAAGGGCAAGAGGGGTCTAAGGAGGTAAGATGGGTCTGAGGGGTAAGATGGGTCTGAGGTAAGAGGTTTCTGAGGGGGGTAAGAGGTCTGAGGGGGCAAGAGGTTTCTGAGGGGGTAAGAGGTTTCTGAGGGGTAAGAGGGGTCTGAGGGGGAGATGGGTCTGAGGGGTAAGATGGGTCTATAAAGAGGGGTCTAAGGGGAGGTAAGATGGGTCTGAGGGGTAAGATGGGTCTAAGGGGGTAAGAGGGGTCTAAGGAGGTAAGATGGGTCTGAGGGGGTAAGATGGGTCTGGGGGGGTAAGATGGGTCTGGGGGGTAAAGCTCTGTGCTGAGTGTGCTGGAAGGTCTTACCTCACACTCTCTGCTGAGTTTCCTGAAGAACTCCTCGTTCTCAAACTTGCTCCTCTGGTCCGGGACCACCCGCGGCATCCTGAGCGATGTAGGGTCTCTCTCTCTCTCACTTTCTCTCTCTCTCTCTCTCGCGGTGAGAGCAGCGCGCGGAGTCGCGGGAGCGCGCAGGCGTAATATTGTCAGAAAAAGAGTGAGAGAGTGCAGTTCCTTTCTTTTCGTCTTCCTTCTCTCTCTCTCTCTCTCTCTCTCTCTTTCCTTCTCTCTCTCTCTCTCTCTCTCTCTCTCTGCTATCCCTCGCTGCATGTCTCTCTGTTACTCCTGCTCCTCGGAGTCCGACTTATGACTGCAATACTGTGTCACCCTCCTACTGTCCCCCCACCCCCAACACACACACACCTCCTCCTCTCCCCTCCCATTCACAACTCTGTCCGCTCGGCCCGCACTGCGCATGCGCTCAAACTTACTGAGGCGGGCACAGTAGAGAGAGAGAGACAGAGAGAGAGATAACAGACAGAAAGAGAGAGAGAGGGGGGTGACGGAAAGAAAAAGAACAGAGAAAGAGCAAGAGGAGAGAGAGAACAGAGAGAGAGACAGAGAGAAAGAGCAAGAGGAGAGAGAGAATAGACAGAGAGAGAGAGAGAGAGAGAGAAAGAGAGAGGACAGCCTCCACCTTGTCTTCCTCAATCAGAACTGTTTGTGACTTTAGTCTGGACCTCCCAAAGACAATGACCAGCTCCTTGGATACACAGATAAACAGATGGATAGATAGATAGATAGATAGATAGATAGATAGATGATAGATAGATAGATAGATAGATAGATAGATAGATAGATAGATAGATAGATAGATAGAAAGACTATCTAAAATAATGAATTCTGGAACACTGCTGTGCGGATATGATGGCATTAAGCCACAAGAGCATTCATGTGGTCAGGTAATAAGGTCCAATGAGGTTCTGGATCACAAACGTCATCCCAACTCATCCCAAAAATATGAGTTCCAGTGCGCCACTCTATTGGCAACGAGTTTCCATTGCTAATAAACAAGCTGTGTGTGTGTAACAGAACACGCCAGAACCAGCCTTGGGATTGGAAGGTTCAATCCCCTGAACTGGCAGGACATGACTGAAGTGCCCTTGAGCAAGGCACTCAATTCCACAGCTGCTCCCCAGGTGCCCTGGATGGGGCTGTGCACTGCCCCCTAGTGTGGATGGGTCACATTGGACTGATGGTGCTTCACAGGTCAAAAAGCAGAGTTCTAAACTCCAATGTGGGTAAATACTTTGCCGGCTGCAAGGGGATCCATTAGGTCAACCCCTCGTAAAACTGCCCTACGCACTCTGTTTTGGACGAATGACATCATGTAGCGTGAGACGTCCTAATTCCATTGATAATAGAGATTTAAACTCCCTTTTCATTCGTTTGATGTAGAAATGTCACCAAGAAACACCACCAACACAAAGTCACTGTAGGGTGGTAAGCTATGGGTTCGAATACGATGACTGGGAGATGTTGCTGCCTAGGCCGTCTGCTCGGAGTAAGACGAGACATATCTGAAAAGACCGGTTGTGTCCTGCTCTACAGGTAAAAATGCAGTATACACAGCCACGTTCTGCCAGCCCCGCGGAATGCACTTTACAGTTTGATCGTACAGTGTCGACACTGTGGTGTACTCCGCTTCAGCGAGCGCTGTGGATGGCTGAAAGCTTACTTTCTTTCGTTGTGCGTGTTTTGAAGCTGTGACTTCCCCGAGGACAGAGGCACCAAGGGGGGGTGGTAGAGTAAGAGATGGGGAATGGGGAAGTAAACACGGCATAGAAACAGTCGAAGGCCTCGAGCTCCTGTCGGATTAAGCAGACAGATTGCATCACTTTCATGTGGTTCACCATATTTATCTCGACTGTCTGCCTTTCAAATAGTTTCTGTGCCATTCGTTCACCCCGCGCGTGATAGCGTGGGTCAGGTTAGGACGGGCTTTGTTAGTTTAAGCTGCCGTGCACGTTCTGCGTGCCGAAGTCTTCCTGTGTTGTTTATGCGCAGCCGTTCTTCGGGAGATCTGAGGAGCATATTTTCGCTGACGTTTCAAAATCTTGTTTTTTTTTCGGAACCATTAAAAAACACCAGCTGCTCTTTACTGGGACGGAGCATTTGAAGCTGGACCCGTTGAACACCAGACCAAAATGAGTGACGGATCATCTCGTTATATTACCTTTAAAAGCTAAGAACGTTTTCCTGCTTCTATAAAGTATAAAGTTCCCCCGAAAAGATGAGGTTTTGAGATTGTATTGCATGAGGTTTCATCAGCATGTGTTTCTCCCAGTGATACCATTAAAGACTGCCTCCCAGTAAGTGACAGAGTTGAGGCCTTTCTGACTCAAGGAAAGCATTTAAAATGTAATATCCTGATATCTAAGAGCGCTCTGTGCATGTGTAATGCCCCAGTTATTAAACATTAATAACCATCAGCTCTGGAAAATGTGACCCGTTGTCCTGCCATGGATCGTTATGCTGGTGTAGAAGCTCGTCCTTCGTCAGCTTTTACTGCAGATCTTGTGATTGCTTCCAGAATTTGCTGGTATTCCTGATGAATGAATCCAATCTTCCCTCTAGCTGTGAAGTATTGCCCGTGCCACTGGCTGCAGCACACACCCGAAGCAAGATCAATGCAACCTTCTGCGACAAATCAGTCACCACACGCACAAGCGAATTCCCTTTTCGCAATTCATAGAACACCTGTCTAAATGTATCACAACCCCCTTCTAATGAGAAGTTTCAGTCACTTAGAAAAGGAAGACCAGAAAATTAGGAAGTTAGGGGTCGGCAGAGTGAAGCAGTAGTTCATAATGGTCTGGAAATGTCACTTTAAATCGTACTCGTCATGTTCAGTGATCCCGAATCGAGAACATCTGACATCAGAATGTTCAAACATCTAACACCTAAAGCCTTCACAGAAGAGCAGAGGCTGGTCCTGCAGCAAAGGGGGACAAACCCTCACGCTTAATCCCATCACTTCAGTGGTGAGGTGTCCTCAAACTTTAGGCCCCGTGAGTACATCGGGCCACAGGTAGGCCATGCATCTCCAGCCGCCTCTCCACGGTTCCTCAGACTGAGCTCTGGAGTGAGTAAAAGTGTTAAAAGCCTGAGCTCTGTGCCAGATGGGGCGTGTGAGTGCTTTAATAGCACCACAAAACGCTCATTAATTAATGAAATATTCTGCGGTTACTGTCTGAGACCCGTTCTGACAGAGCACTCAGTCGGGCCTTGTCTGCTTCAGTGCACTTCAGCTGAGGGAGCTTCGCCTCTGAGGATGCACCAAAACCAGGAGGCTCGCTCGGAAAACTTCGGCATTCCTCTGTTGTTGTGCACACTCCAGCACTTTCAGAACAGTCAGAGTTACAGGAGCGCCACGGAGATCAATGAGCTTCCCACATTTTGATCCGTTTTCAGACTGATGTTTCATCCAGTTCTGGGTCGTGTCTGCACACGACAAATTCCACTGCATTAAATATTAAATCGTGTCACGCCAGCGAGAAACGTATAATTGCTGTGCTGACTAAACACGTTTCACTCCGCCGGTTGCGCTGGAGAGCTCATGTGACGGCTGTGTAATGATGCCCACACTTCAGTGAAGAGGCAACATACGTGCACACTCGACGGTGCAAAGCTGAGGAGCTGCTTTCAGCTGAAGATGATCAATAAACCTGAAAGAGTTTGATAAAGTAGAGCATCTCAGGGAATTAGAATATCCTGAGATGTGTCATATTCTACAGAAGTGGTGTCTCTCAGTGCGGCGTGGGGTTTAACGCAACACGCCAGACGTCTCTGCATGGAGGTGCAGAGGTTCCTAATGGTGTCCTGTGATCATCCATCCCATGCAGCTTGAATGTTCTCACTGAGCTGATAGCATGTCCAGAACCATCACACACATTTTCAATCTGGGATTGGTCATGCGATGACCACGGTGTCCCACTCATGGATCTGTTGGTCGTCTCCACCAAGAGGAAAGTGGGACTCCTCACTGAAGAAGCCCCACTCTTATTCTAAGTCTGGTATGACATCATTGCAGTCTTTGCTATGGTGTGCAGTTGTCTGTTGGGTTGTTGTCACACTTCAACTGTGAGAGACAGAATCTAAAAAATGACAGAACATCACATTATATGATCATTAAATCGTTAATTTTATTGGATGAAATACGTATTTGATCACCTACCAACCAGCAAGTCTGGCTCTCACAGAGCTGTTAGATTTTCTTTAAGAAGGCCTCTTAGGAGAAGAGTAGGACTAGAGGAGAAGACTAGAATTCAGATGGAGGTGATTAACTTATATGTACATACTATATAAACGGTTATTAAAACCTTATTAAACGGTTATTAAAACCTTTAATAAAAGATAAAAGCAAGTTATCTAAAATTACTGTTCAGAGAACTACAGTGGTGCAGTCACTTCACTGCATTTATTGATATTTTCATTAGTAAAATTTTGTCAAATCATACAGAGAAAGATAGAACTCAAAATATGACTTTAAAATAAGCATCTATATGTGATGGGGGTGAAATTGAGTAACAATACTGAATAATAATAATAATAATAATAATAATAATATAATAATAATAATAATATAATTATAATAATAATAATAATATGATTGAGAATTAAAACTGTTTAATAATATTAAATAATAATATGGAGTAATAATGCAGAGTGATAATACTAAATAATAATTCTGAGTAATACTATTAAATAATGAGACTGATTAATAATACTGAATCTTAATACTTAATAATAATTATGAGTAATAATACTACATAATAATATTGAGTAATAATATTGATTAATTATACTCAGTAATAACACTACATAATACAGAGTAATAATACTAATTATTATTTATTATATTGTTATTATTATTAAAGTTTTGTATTATTATTGCTATTATTAATGTTTTGTATTATTATTATTGATATTATTGTCATTATTATTATTATTATTATTATTATTATTATTATAATGGCTATTATTGTCATTAATATTATTATTGCTACTAATATTATTATTACTATTATTATTATTAATAGTTATTATTATTAATAGTTATTATTATTATTAGCATTATTTATTGATTTATTGTTATTATTATTATCATTATTATTGTTATTATTATTATTATTGTCATTATTATTATTGCTACTAATATTATTATTATTATCAATATTTCTAGTTATTATTATTATTATTACTATTATTATTATCAATATAGTTATTATTATTAACATTATTATTATCATTATTTATTATTATTGCTTTTATTATTTATTATATTGTTATTATTATTATTATTATTATTATTATTATTATTATTATTATTATTGACTGAAAGGAACCGTGTTCATAAGAATCGACTCCCTGATGATTCACTCCAGCCTGCTCGCGCTGCTCGGGTCCACGGTGGGGTCAGACAGTCTGTCCGTCAGTCTGGACAGAAACACCTCGAGCTTCTCACGTTTCAGGCGGGAAAGCCTGGGGGGGGGTGCCCCCAGACACGCGCCACAGACCCTCTTTATAGCCTGGTTTATTTGAGAGGAGACGTGAGAAAAAGGTGACATTAAAGGCGGGGTCACTGGGGGGCAATCCTGTAGTTACCACTCTGTCCAGCAGAGGGCAGCATTGCCTCGGTTTTCAGTCGACTGCAGGCCCGCTCTCTGGCACGCCCTGTATAACACGCTCATGTGGGGTCTGTCAGGGTGGCCCAACTGGGCCCACAACGTTTCCTCCAGTGGTTCTATGTTGGTCCCACATAAAGGAAGTCCACTGGGATCCCTGATGGGACCAGGAGGACTTAAACACTCACACGAGGCCTAAGCGGGACACATCTGCGATTAAGCTGGGCTCGTCGGAATGCAGGCCCAGCCAGGTCCCAGTAACAACACATGCACAAACCCACTCGTGCCCACCTGGAACCCACTTAAGCACATGAACAATGAGAGCCGTTCCATTACACATGTAGGTGTGAAAGTTAGAGACACTGGGTCAATCTGCTTTAATCTGCTCAGGACCATAAAGATCAGACTATGGAGCAATGGAAGAAAGTCCAGATTTACCCTGTTCCAGAGAGATGGAGCATCAGGGTGAGAAGAGAGGCCTAGTGCCCACCGTACCAGCCTGTGGGGGCAGTGCTCTGATCTGGAGTCACCGCAGTTGGTCATGTTGAGGTTCAGCAGCATTATTTGTCCAAAGAATGAGGTCAGCTGACCACCTGAATATAATGAAGGACCAGGTTATTCCATCAGTGGGTTTCTTCTTCTCTGATGGCACGGCCATATTGCCAGGATTCATTGGGCTCAAATGAGGAGACAGAATTTTCACACGTGGATCAGCCACCAGAGTCCAGACCTGAACCCCATGGAGGATCTTTGGGACGTGCAGGAGAAGACTTTCTACTGAAGCTGTGTCTGAAGCTGAAGCTCCATTTCTTCTGCATGCAAAGATCCCAATCAGAATTCAGTACGGTAGTGAACCACTTTTATGATAGTGCACCACTACAAAATGATGGAACCCCAAAGTAGTGCACTATTTAGTGAACAGTGCATAGTTTCAGGCACAGCGTGAAGTAGAATAAATCAATCGCTTTCCCATAGAGATGCTGAGATACCGGTGCAGGCCTTCATAACCTCAAGGCTGGATTATCGCAAGGCTCTTCTGGCTGGTAGTTCAGGAAAATCATTACAGAAGCTCCAATTAGTCCGAAACGCTGCTGCTAGAGTCTCGCCAGAGCTGGGAAATTTGATCACATTAGTCCTGTTCTCTCATCACTTCATTGGCTACCTATTAAATTCTTCATCGACTATAAAAACTGCTGCTCCCAACTGACAGTCCCTGGACTCTGCAGGGGGCGAGCATCTCTTATAACCCCCCCAACACTGGAAACGTCTTTCTGATTTTGCTCTTACAGCGTTACAGGGTTCTGTTCATAACTGCCAAACCACCTCCTTTACAGGTTCTTCACCAGATTGTCTATGATCACCTATTTCTCTCTGATGCTGGTTCAAGTCCCCCTCCCTAATATTTGCTCAAATCTCTTGTTCTATCTCACTTGTACTGAGATGCCCTATCCTGACACATCTCCCCCGATGTCACCTGACCCGGCTCCCCACGACCCCGCTGTCCTCATTGGGATCCTTGCATCGGCTCACTCATCCCACATTAGAGACTCCACTGCCTGTTTAACCAGCACGGATGTCCATATTACCACGGAGGCCGTATCCTGCTCTCACTCTCACTCGTCTCATAACTCATTCTCGCCCAAACACGGTCTGCTCTCACTATTAACTACACTCCTCTATTATGTTACTCCTTTCCGTGCTACGCTCTCCGGGTTTGACCAAAGGAGGACGGGTTCCCCGTTTGAGCCTGGGTTCCTCTAAAGGTTTTTCCTGCCACTGTCGCCCGCTGGCTGCTCAATTGAGGCTCGGACCTGGATTTCCACAAAGCTGCTTTGTGACAACATCGGTAAAATGCACGATATAAATAAACTTTGATTGATCGATACCTGAACCTCCTGAAGAGTGGAAGAGTGAGACGAACCTGAAGCTTCTGTCCTGGAGTTCGGAGATACTTCTGGACAGGTGGGTGAAGACCAAGCCCCTGTGAGGTGATATCAAAGGTTCTGTTGTTGGCCTTCAAATACAAGAGCTAAGGGGCAATAAGCCCACCCAGCTAACATGCTCATATGGGGATCACTTTGGTGAAACCTGGATTAGGTAGGTTCCAGATGGGCATGGGTTCTGAGGGGGTTGGTAGGCAATGGGTTTGTGCACATGTTACTGGGACCCAGTTAGGCTGCCCCAATGGGCTCTGTTGTTACAGCCCTGCTCACATGGGTTCCATCTAGGCCTCAAGTGTAGGGTACAACCCAGATGGGGCTCAGGTTTAACCCCTCCTGGTCTCATCAAGACCCTGGTGGGCATCTGTATACTGGGCCACCATGAAACCCAAGGACAAAACCTTGTAGATCCCAGTTGGGCTACCCACACAGACCACACCTGGGCATGTTGTCTGGGTTTTTACAGTCATAACAGTGCCACGTGTTCTCTGTAGAGCAGTGGTGGGTAAATACACAACATCCTTCTCATTTTTAAAAGTCATGCTGATATTCTCAACCCTTGGGCCATTAAAATGTTCACACACACCTATGAAAAATTCAGAGGGGTAGTTTAAAGAGTGCGTCCAAGTCTGTTAGGCACTTTAAAATAACTTAAATTCTTTCCCCAAATGATGTCATAGTCCTCCGTTTCCCGTCTGTCTCCTCGTGTTTCATCATAGGCCTACGACTCATCTGACGTTCTCTGCCTCTACCTCGTCCTCACTCAAACAAATCAGGCCAAACAACAGTTACACAACACATCGGTTTGTTGTTTGTCGTCGCAGTGCTGGAATCTCTCTTTTTCTCCGTTTGATTTCTTTATTTGTTCTTAGGTGGTAAAGACGCTTCACTGAGACGGAGACAATACAATCGCCTGCCTGATATTTTGTAGGTCAGACTCTACTAGCCAGCGCTGACCTTTAGAACCCTAGGTCAGTTTTATGGGACGTTATTGCAGTGACGTAGTTATTTACCAAATTTGTCTTCATTTGAGATGTAAAAAGGACGAGAATTTAGATACCTGTATGAATTTGACCATGTTTTAATCAAAAACTCGAATCAGAAAATCAAATGTTTATAAGGACTAAACTTTATATCTCAGAAATCCTGAGAATTTTCACAAATAAAAAACAACCTAAATGTCCTTTATTAGTTTTGTTATTTATGTATGTATCCTTAACCTTAACGTCCCACTGAGAAATTAACCACTGCATTCCAGGGACACCCCACAAGACCTGCCTGATGTTTTGAAGATGTTCTGACCGTCACCTAACCATCAGCTTCACCCTTCTCAATGTGGCTCAGATTCTGACCCTTGCCCACCCATTTTTCTGACCGTTCTAAAGCGTAAATCACATGCTATTGTGATTCATTTCACCTGTCAGTAATATTTATCCATCCATCTGCTTTTTCCTGCCCAAGACCTCTGGATCTACATGAGAGAACATCCATTGTGTTCTCTTTAAAGCCTCCGTGCTGGTTTTGAAGAGGCCCTTACAGTAGATGCTGTAGATGCCGAACACTGCTGTGAGGATTTGATTGCTTTCAGTCATTAAAGCATTAGTGCGGTCAGATTCTGATATATGTTGATTCGTTTTGGATCACAGATGCAGCTCCAATTCATCTCAAAGACACTAGGTGGAACCCACGGTTCCTCTGGTTCACAGTAAGATGCTAGGGGGATTGATACCCCTCTAGGTGACTTGCACACGGTGACTGCTGGTGTAAAGAATGTGCTACTGAAATAAATAAATGCTCAAGTGCAGGTGGGCCAAAGGTATCTGCTAAAAGGCGTTTTAGCCGTGGCTGCGTTTCAGTGCGGTGGGTCCAAAGGCAGAAGGCTAGTGTTGATGAGAAGCTGATTTATGCAGTGTACCGTCCCAACAATGGGGGACAGAAGGGCAAGTGAGGTGGTTTCTACGGCAACGGCTCACTCAGGAGGCTGACCTTTGTGGGATAAAAGTGATCAGCACTAGGGTCAGTGGACCACTCAGCAATGGATCAGAGAACCTCCCAACCCCTCCATCAGCCTCCTGAACCTGTGAATGGATGGAGGGATGGAGGGATGGATGGATTCTGAATGACACTGGAGAGTCAACCACTGCATCTGTTCTCCAAGAAGGTGGGTAATCCAGTTCCAAAGCATAAAAACCTGCTCCAGGTTTTGTTCCGACTCACAGCAGAGCCCCAGGCAGTTGGAACAAAATCCTGGAGCAGCGTTGGACCTGGATTACCCACCCACATCAGTGTGCTGAATTGTAGCGTCGCCTGTGTGCAAACACGCCTGGCATGAACGGTGGATGTACAGTACATTCCGAGGAAATCGGTGCTAAAGGAGCCTGGATTACTCAAACGTTGTGTTCCATCATTATGGGTGTAACCAGGATGCTTGTAGCAGACTGTTCCTCGCCTCGAACTAACAGAACCGCCCTTTAAAGATGGTGACAAAATGCATGAAACTGCATGTGATGTAAGCAATGGGGATTGCTTGCCGAAGAAATCTGCACCAGGCCGTTTCCTAGCAACAGGCAGACGGTGGTGCTGCACTATAAATAACTGTGTGTGTATGTGTGTGTAAAGCAAAGTAGCTTACAGGGACAGGCAGCAGCACAGGCAGTATTTTAGGCCATACCAAGACATGACATCAGTTTTGTCATATCAAGAGGTTTGGGCAGTGGGGCGTTTAGGCATTGAAATAAGTGCCGGAGAAGAGACGAGCGGCTGTTTAAAGTGACACAAAGAGGAAGTATGTGCGCTGCAGGCCGTGCCTGCAATAAGCCAGAGAGTGCAATCGCACTGCAAAGCAGTCGAGAGCAGTGTGTCAGAAGCACAGAGGCACTTGGACGCTGTTGGCAGACAGGCAGAATCTTGAGTCCTGGTACAGCAGTAGGTGCAGGAATGCAGCTGTTTCCAGCATCCCTATGCAGCTGACTGGAATACAGAAAGCGGCAGTGAGCCTCCATCGCCAGAAGAGGGAGAACGAAGATTTTGTCCACGGCTCTCCTTCAGATCTTTCGTCCCTGGACGTCTTCCTCCCCCGCCCTTCCACGGTGTTCTTGTCAGCATCTATTCTCTCGCTCACTCTCCCTCTCCCCGTATGAAATATGGCCCTTTTATGCTGACGCATGGTGCTCGCTTTAAACCCGCTCGGAGATGGCAGTGAAGAAAAGCCCTCGAGGTTGAGACAAGAATTACAGAAAGTGCTGCCACACTGTTCCAAATGATCCGGCTGTGATTTGTTTCAGGACGCTTTGACCCAGACGAGAGTTGAGGCTGGTTGAGGGTGAAAATATTGTGATGTAGTGACAGCCCTGCTAAAATATGTCATTGGAACAGAGCTGGACAATACTAGTGCTGGCTGCTACATCCAAGGTACACTCGATGTGAGTGTAATTATCCCACCAACACACTGCATTTGTCCTCTGTTAGTCCATTAACATCACAGACGTTTAGACGAGTCCGTTAAGAAGGACGTCTTTATTGTGACTCCACTAGTCGTCTTTTCGCCATCTGACTTTGGACGTCTTGTCTTTCATTTTCAACCAGTACAGAACAGAAGCAGGTACATGATTTCATCGTTGAATCAACGGCTGACATCTTCTCTTCTCCACCCGAGAGAAGCCATCCATGTATCCCCCTCCCAGATTACCACGCTGGCTCAGGCCCATTTCCTCCAGGCGCGCGCTGAGGCAGGGTGCCAGCGAGCATGTCACCCGACAGAAGGAGGCTGCAGGCTTGGGGGTAAAAGATCTGCCACTTCTACCCATCGTAATCCTGGAAACCCAGGCATGATGTGGATGGTTGGAGGTTGAAACAGCAAGCCAGATGTATGAGCTGCAGAAGGTGTGAAGTCTCCACCATTTAACAGCATGGAAAATGTCATCAGAACTGCATGGACTGCCAGAAACCTGATCCTGAACTGCTCCACAGCTCAATACTGGGGGGCTTTATACCCCTCTGCCCACACCTGCTATTAGGCATTGTAATCCTTTACATCCAACATCCATAACATTATGACCACCTCCTTGTTTCTACTCTCACTGTCCATCCTATCAGCTCCTCTGATCATACTAGGAGCTCTTTGTGGTTCTATAATTCCAGACTGTAGATCATCTGTTTCTCTGCAGACTTTATTCTCCTCCTTTCACCCTGATCTTCAATGATCAGGACCCCACAGGACCACCACAGAGCAGATATTATGTGGATATTATCAGGCACAGCAGTGCTGCTGGAGTGTTTAAACGCTGTGTCCACTCACTGTCCACTCTATTAAACACTCCTACCGAGTGTCTCCACCTTGTAGATGTAAAGTCAGAGGCAGAAGCTCATCTGTTTGTGTTGGTCATCCTCTAGTCCTTCATCAGTGCTCACAGGACACTGCCCACAGGACGCTGTCAGCTGGACATTTCTGGTTGGTGGACTGTTCTCAGTCCAGCAGTGACACTGAGGGGTTTAAACACTCCAGCAGCACTGCTGTGTCTGATCTCATACCAGTGCAACACACACTAACACACCACCACAGGTGGTCCAGTAGGACCCTTGCCATTGATCAGGGTGAAAACATCTTGTTCTTCGGGCTATCAGGGAAATTCTGAAGACCTACACAAGCCAGGTTTCCATCAAAATTCTGAAGAGTTACAGATGCAACAGAAGACTGTTATCATCGTCTAGGTGGCACAAAACCCAGGGCTGGAACAGCAAAACCATGGGTTATAGATATAATATCAGTTGCTGGATCATGTTTATATTTTTCACAGGAAGAATGTAGCTGGTAGTCAGTTTTAACGCAGATAATGTCTTAAGAGTCCGAAGCTACGAATGCATATTTGAGATGATTTGAGATATGTTGGCTCCAGAGCAAATATAAATAAGCACCCATCAAACACCAAACGCTGATTGAGGACGTCTGAGATAAAGGGAAAACCTGCGGGAAATTTCACACCAAACGATTCCTTCATTAACGTCTTAGGATCTTTTAATATTAAGAAATCTGTGCACATCTGCCAGTGTAACATACAGGGGTTGGACAATGAAACTGAAACACCTGGTTTTAGACCACAGTAATTGATTAGTATGGTGTACTAGGGCCTCCTTTTGCGGCCAATACAATGTCAATTCGTCTTGTGAAGGACATTTTTTGGATACAATCTGGGTTAGAACCCGAACATCCCTTTCAGACAGCGTCCTCTTGCGTCCACAGTTAATCCTGTTGGATGTGGTTGGTCCTTCTTGGTGGTGCTGACGTTACCCTGGATACCGTGGCTCTTGATACATCACAAAGACTTGCTGTCTTGGTCACAGATGCACCAGTAAGACATGTGCCAACAATTTGTCCTCTTTTGAACTCTGGTGTGTCCCCCGTAATGTTGTGTTCATTGCAGTATTTTGAGCAGAACTGTGCTCTTACCTGCTGATTGAACCTTCACACTCTGCTCTTACTGGTGTAATTAATGAAGATTGACCACCAGGCTGCTCCGATTTAACCATGAAACCTCCCCACACTAAAATGACAGGTGTTCAGTTTCATTGTCCAACCCCTGTAGAACTCAGCAGGACTAAACCACTCATTCAGTTTGGATGTCCAGGGAAACTGCAGCACGTTCAGCTGTACTCTGTTCTTCCACTGAGCTAATATTTCATGCTGCGACTTTGTTCCTCCCACAGCTCACCTTCACTCTGGCCCTGACTGGTGAACTGGCTTAACACCACTACCTGATTGGTCGCCCACCAGTATACTTGGACAGCGCTTCCATTTGAAAGGCCCTTTCACAAAAGAACAGTTGGAAACAGTGGCTGAATATTCGACTATAATGATACACATATCGTCGCTGTTCAATAATAATAATAATAATAATAATAATAATAATAAAACATATCTTAATTTTTGCCCATTTTCTCCATAATATTAATCTGACAGATGTTCTTTATATTGTATCAGAATTCCATGATGGTTGGACCAATAGAAATGCTCCGGAATGACTTTAATTTCTCTTTTTTTTACGTTAAATATCATTCAAAGTTAAGAGCATCTTTGCTTTCTTCTGTAATATCACCGTTTTGGAGATGCATATTTTTCATTGGACAGTGATGATATTTATTTTGGCACGCAAAAGTGCCTTTGTGAGGACCTACGGTTTTATTTTGCCCGTCAACATCTGGAAAACTATCACCACATAGGGTTGGACAGTTGAATGGTCGTGAGTGCGTGGTTTGTGTGGAAATGGTTTGGTTTGCGGAGGGACGACACACATTTACAGCAATGCTGTGTTAAATCGTTTTCTCTGAAGCATCTGGAGATACAAGCTTTTTAGTTTTATCGCCCAAACCGATTATCACAGTTGTAGATGTTGTGCTTGATGAAGCCGGACACCTGGACAAAGCTGTGGACAGTGGAGGGATATGTTACACCTGGTCCAAAAGTTTTAAACAGTGTGGTGAATCATACAGGTACCTAGAGCTGCTCCTCAAAGCTGACCACGTTTGATTCATGGCTTCTTTTTCACCAAGCAATCACAGGCTTTGTCGCGTAGCATCTTTGTCCGCAGAGTTCGCCCAGCTGCCGTCTAACCGACATGGCAATCACAGCCTCCGTACGATGTCTGCAATTACGTTACATTGTTCGCTAGGCAAACATCTTCCCCATGAGAAATATTTGGAGGCCTTTCATGCGAGTAGGAGATCAAGAAGCATGACGACACTTTTTTTTTTCAACAGTTCAAGCAAGATTAGTTTGAACAGGACCTTCATGAAGATCGATCAGATTCCATAGTGGTGGTGCACTCTTCTATGTTGCTGTGATACCAACAAAACTAAGACCTTCAAGCTAATCTTTCCTGCATCCTCGCAACAAAATTCCAGCAACCAGGTCGTATGGACTGGATATACTTGATACAAAGGAATACTGGTGACAGTGAGCAGAATTTCATGAAAACATACCAATCCAACTGTTACACTGATCATTGGGCTTGCGTTGCAGCCAGTGGCACAAGGAACATTGCACCGAGGAGACAGAATTTGTTTACAAATGGCCGTCACACCCCATGACTTTAACACAAGCCAGGATTCCATCAAACATTTTGCAAAAGTTATTAGTTTTAATAAATATTTATGAAATACTTTCCATCCATTCCATATTCTTTACATATTGCGTGAAGAAACTGTAGATGATGTAGGGCACCATGAGAGATTTGATTAGAATCATCTTTAGAGACGCTTGCCATGTTTTTTATGGCAGGACGAGCAGCTGCCACCAAACGAGAGCTGAAATCACTGTGCCACCCTGCCGACGTCCACCGTAAATCTGCTCACACAGCGCTGCAGTGGACTGTTCCGGGAGAGCAGAGACCTATTTTTCAGCCGAGGTTTGATGGAAGCAACCCTTGAAAAGCTGTATCCAGTCATTTCTCCAGGCACTGGCTTCCTGTGCCAAATGTGTCGAGTCGTTGCTTCAACTGTGTGTCGAGGGCGGTGGGAAAGCAGATGGTGTAAGAGGAGCAGCAGCTGGTCATTGTGTTAATGCTGGACGTTGAGCTCGAAAATGAAACTATTGTCTTCTATTACTGGACACGACGGAGGGGCTGGCAGCGTGATTCGTCAGTGTTTATTGAATCATTTTTCACATTTTTGGCTTTTTTCTTTTGGGTTTTTATTGCATTTTTTAAAACGTGTAAAATCTTGGTGAATAAAAAAACCCAGAGAGCGAGCAAATGAACAGCTCTGGAAAAGATTAAGGTGCACTCACTGTGCTGCACAGTGATACCAACTGGGGCATTCACACACTAGAGGCAGTGCCCACGTGCCCGGAACAGTAGGCAGCCCTATCCACAGCACTGCCTTACTCAAGGGCACTTCAGTCATGCCCTGACAGTTCAGGGATTCGAACCAACAACCTTCCAGTCACTGGTTCCCGAACCACCAGGCCACGGCTGCCCCTTAAACAGAGGTCGTCATTTCTATGCTTCATTTGTAATTTGCGAGAAATGTTGTCAAAGCTTTATAGAATAAAATAAAGTTTCATTAAGTTTCACTAAAGCACCTGCATGTCAATAGTAAAACAAGAGAAACTGATCATGCAAAGTGGTCTCGGATTTCTTTCCAGAGCTGTAAAGATCTGTGGGCCACCAAGATCATTCTTCTGCATACAAGACTGTACTCATTCTAACTCTGAATTTCTTTAAAATAGATTTTAAATGACTTATCATAGAAAATATTATAAATATATATAAAAAGGGGTGTGGCACGGTGGCGCAGTGGCTAGCGCTGTTGCCTCACAGCAAGAAGAACCTGGGTTTGATACCTGGGTGGGGTGACCTGGGAAGCTTCTGTGTGGAGTTTGCATGTTCACCTGGGTTTCCTCCGGGGACTCCGGTTTCCTCCACAGTCCAAAGACATGCATGGTAGGTGAATTGGTGACTCTAAAGTGGCCCTGCGCGTGTGATCCCTACGATGGACTAGCGCCCTGTCTAGGGTTGTTTCCCACCCTTGTGCTAAGAGTTGCGAGATGGGCACCGGCTCCCCCGTGACCCTATTCAGGAATAAGGATGGATGGATGATTTTGGAAGATGCTGCTGTTGATGCTGTGAGAGGAGAAAATGACTAAACTAATTAACAACAAATATTTACAAAAGATAAATAATAAAACTGGACTAAAAGTGGAAAATAAGCAATTAAAAGTAACATTTTGTTGTATATTCCGTTTAAACTCTGGTAGAGCACCCAGAAAACTCCAGTGGACCACCAGCTTCAGTGGGCCGCAATCGTCTTGCTTTTAGGGTATGTATATAGATATCGAAGACGCAGTGCATCTAGGGCTTCTTTGCAAGAAAGGACGAGTGGAAATGAAAAGATAAAAGACTTTGTGAAACTTGAAGTTAGTGGAACTCAGCACTGACCTCGCGGGGGGTTTGGGCTCTTTGCGGGCGGTGCGATTTTGAAACGATAGCTGATGGAAACAAAGTAAATCTTACTTAACGTATAATGCGCTATGAATACGATGGTGTACGGCCGCGTAATTCATCACCCAGCAGACCACCCGAGACCGCTCGTGCAACATGAAGGAAGAAACAATCACACTGGATCACCCGAAGGTTGTAGTCATGAAAACTGTGGCTTTTAATGTAAACACTACATTCGATTGGTTTTCCAGCACGAACATCCCACATGAAAGAACAACCATTCACTAAAGAAGAGGGAGAAATAAGCAGCACAGAAAGCATTCACTGGGAGAGGAAAAAAGAAAGGATGAAAGAAAACAAAAGAGAGAGGGAAGGGCAGGAGGAAGAAAAGAAAATCCAAAAGCGTAACTGGTTTCGTGTCATTATACACAGTTCGGATCTTTTTTTTTTTTTTTTTTTCCCCGTCTTCTTTTCTCGAGTCAAACTAAGAAGACGGGTAGAGGGAGGAAATACATCGTTCCAAATCTACGTGTGTTGAGTGAGAGCTGTGCTTTTCTATGCAGACCTGGAAGGTGTGTTTTTTTTTTTTAGTTTTGAGTATAATTCCCCAAAAAAACCCAAAGGAAACAAAAAAAAAAATGCACGAGGAAGAGAAAGCGCATGAAATCTGTACAGCCACACGCATCGGCCCGCCCTCTCCAGCACCGGGACAGGGCCTGCGCGCCAATGTGGTTCTTCCAAAAATTAAATAGAAAATAGATACATATACTGTTATTTGGGCTTATGTAAATTCACTGCAATGCAGGGCAAACAGGCAAAAAAAAGAAAAAAAAAATCGGTACAGTTCAACATCAACATCGGTAAGTCAGTAAGAACGGTTTAACAGTGGATTGCGGGAACCCTTGCAAATTTTTTTCCTTTTTTTTTTAAAAAAAGGGGGAGAGAGAGAGAGAGAGAAAAAAAAAAAGTTCTTTAGCTACAAAGCACAAGAAATATACTTTTAATAATATTACAGAATCATCGTGGTTGATATTGTTATTATCGTCTTCATTATCATGGTTTATTATTGTCGTAATCATTCTTTTTTTTTTGGATTAAGTCTACTTGTAAAGGTTCTAGAACCAGAGGATCTACAGCTTTCTACAAAGACACACAGCCCAATGACCATCACCCATACGGCACCATATCATATCATTGGTTGTGACTGTCTGTTTTCCTCACCCCCCCCCCACCCCAAGCCCCTCCCTCCCCAACCCAGCTTACACGATGCTCTCATTTTGTTGCTGCTGTTTCTTTTTTTCCTTTTTTTCCCTTTTTTTTTTGCTCTTTTTGCCTTTTTTGTGGGTTTTATTAGTAATTTTCTCAACATTACCTAAGTGAAGCAGGTAGCTGTTTATTATTTATACAAAGGCTGAAGGGTCATGCTATGTGTGACAGGACCTGTGAGAGAGGACTGACTCCGTTACCCAGCCTGGAGACCAACTAAAACAGAACACCTAGGAGGAGAGAGAAACTGGGAAGGCAGGACAGAAGCTCAGGGAGGACGAGGGTAACAGGACAGGAGGGAGTGGGGTCAGTGAGAAAGAGAAGTGTGGGACAGACAATCAATAAATAAATTAATAAATTAATGAACAATAAAAAAAGTAGAAGTTCCTTACATGACAGTGTTAATAGGTTCTCGTTATAGTGATCTAGTGTCGCTAGAACTATTTCCCAGACCCATCGTTCTCAGAAGGTTGGCACTGATATGACAATTTCAATCATCAGGACTGGTAGAGGGGGGCTCAAAGTCGTACGCTATACGGCCCCGGACGTACACAGCGAGTAAAGCTGGCCTACCCCAGTGACGGGAACAAACAGAGAGTGAACAAGACAAGAAAAGAAGCTTGTAGGGTGCAATCCTGGGGGTTTCCTTTCTCTAGAACATTGAACAGCTGAACAGAACAAATGGAATCGCCACGAAAACCCAGTCTGATAAAAACCCGAAGAACAGGGACACGCTACAACCGCAGTTTGGCTTGACTGAGTGTTACTGTAGTGCTCGAGTCTAGCGTACCTGTCTAAGCCATTGATAGATATAGCTATCGTTTATCGCATCGATATAGCTACCCCCCGCCCCCCGCCCCCCCCATTACATCATTACCGTAACGCTGTATACTCAGGCAAGACGTGTACCCGTCAGCCCCCCCCGACTGATATACACGTAATAAATATACATACAATAAACAAAAAACATAAAAATATAGTAAAAGACATTTTTGAGAACAAAAAAAAGAGGATTGTGTAGTTAAAACAACAAAAAAAAGACACAGTGGAAAAACAGGGGAAAATAAAACATCAAACGGCAAAGAAGAAGAAAAACAAAAGAAAAAGAAAAAGAAAAAAAAGGTCCCAACTTTGTTCTAAAACGGTAAAGGCTGGGTTTCTATAAGAAATCAGTTCTGTTGGCAGCTCTTGGAAAGACAAACTAAAAACATTTTTATATATATATATATATTTATATATATGTATATGCCTATTTTAAAATTATCATTATTATTATTTACCAACTTGCATTTTAATCATTTCCAAAGAAGTGGCTCGAGAGGGCGGGGCTCAGTACAAGCCGCAGCCTCGCAGGTTGTTGGCGATGATGATATCGGTGACTGCGTCGAACACCACCTGGATGTTCCCTGTATCCGTGGCGCAGGTCATGTGACAGTAGATCTCCTTATTGGGCGAGCGGTTCTTGCTCTCGAACTGTGCTTGGATGTAAGCAGCCGCGTCATCGTAAGTGTTGGGGCCTGCGGACAGGGGCAGGGCAGAGGAGGAAGAGAGCGGGAAGACGGGAGAGGAAAGAAGAGGAGAGGAGAGAGAGATGAGTGAAGCCCACTGGGAAAAACATCCTTCACCAGCAGTTTTTCGTTCAGTTGCCGCGACTGACAGATAACCGGTAATTCCAAAGCTACTGTTGAAATGGTGTGTGCAGTAAAGGAGAGATACTGAAATAAATAGGAAACAAAGCGTCTCCAATAAATACAGCGAGAAGACGACGGAGCAAGCGATAAACAAGTCTGCGGAGAACGAGAGCGACGGCAGCTCGCTCGTCTCCCGCGGGGACGAGAAGAGACCGGCAGAAACCCACACTTCTGTAGAGACGTCACATCAGGATTTTCAAATAACTCTCAAAACATAACTCCCTGAAGCTCTTCCCGACACCTGCGCGCGTCACGCCCTCTCCGAACCGCACTCCATCCTTTCACGGACGATTTTCACCGCCTTTAAAGCCAATCTCTTTCCTCGGCTTCAGCACAATCAGGCCGTAAGAACAGAGCTAGGTGTAATAGGCTGCCTCTAAATGAGCTCTGTGGCAGGAGAGATAAGAAGCCCAGTGCTTTCAGGCGGTGGGGAGAACGGGGATGTGTGTGGGCGAGAGAGAGAGACACACAGACAGGACGGCGGCCGTCCCTCAGGGCTCATCTCTTCCTCATGGTTGCTCAAGCCTGGCCCAGGCACTACAGGCTCTTACAGACAGCCCTGAGATGACCACTGCACCTTAATTCCAGTGTCTTCTCTCACATACAGAGTGCCCACCCTCTCACCCTCATCTTAGTGCTCAGAGTGTTCAGAGGGTTAGAAGCTGTTCGTTATAGAACCAACCAGGTTCGCTTCACTGAACTCGTTCCATCCAGACCAGCTTTCAGGTACTGAACTCATCGCAGGCCACCCAGGAGAAAAAATCCTTGGGTGGGAAAAATAATGAACGTTCTTAACGGGAAAATGTAAGTGGTCACATGACGGCTCTGAAGTGCACCAGTGTTATCAGCGTAATGTGCAGCATACCGTTGTTACAGCGATTAACATAGTACGCTGTTGGCAGCGATAGATGGAAGTGACAGGAAAGGTCTGGGACCTACACCAACCATGGAGTGGGAGAACCAACATGGAGACTTTCAGCAAGCAGTGATGCCCAGCATGAGTCATCCTGTTAGGGTCCACACCATTGGCAGACCGCACGAGGAAGGCCTACATAAAAACGTAAACGTGCACATAGAACTCACACACTAGGGGGCAGTGAGCATACGTGCCCCGGAGTGGTGGGCAGCCCTATCCACGGTCCCCGGGGAGACGTTGGGGATTTAAGAGCCTTTCATAGAGGCACTTCAGACATGTCCTGCCAGTTCAGGGAATTGAACCAGCAGCTTTCCAGTCACAAAGCAGGTCCTCAAACCACCAGACCACAGCTGCCCTTAAACACCGTTCCCTGTGGGATTGAATCAGGACCACTGTATTGATACACTAACATTGCCGCTGCATCGCGTACGCAAACCGTTACAACAACTGACGTTAACACCATGCCAACGTTGCCAAAGGCTGCAATGGTGTGGAGACAATCAGAATGGCAGCGAGTCATCTTCAGTGACAATTCCCACTTTTGTCTTGGTGGAGACGACCAACGAATCCCTGTGCGCTATTCCAAAAGTCACGTCACCAGACCTGTCCCTGATTGAAAATGTATGGGACACTGTTGGACGTCTGTGTGTTTAACATTGCCCATGTCCGTCTAAATGCATCGCTCCCTCCCCATACTGATGAGACAATTTCTTAACCCTGGTCCTGGAAGCAACCCCTGTCCTGCACATTTTAGTGGATTCCCTGCTTGAACTGATTTATCAGTATTTCCTAATCAGTACGAACTAATTTAGTGCTCTTTAATCAACTGCACTGACCAATAAAATACCAGAACTTGTTGACAGAGTGATTTCAAAGTGCAAACCATACAGAAGGGGAGCTTCTTCTCCCAGTTTCTACCTATAAATCACTTCATAATCATCTGCCTGTGTTAACGCCGCTGTGGGCTCAACCATCCAATCAGCAACATTAATCACAGGAAAATGACAACACCCTACATCAAGCAACCACGGCTGCTGTGCAGAGGTGTTACACGGACTTCGGGGGGGTATTTTAATCACTCAGGTGGGCAACATAGTACAATATGAGCACTGCTCTTGCCCCTATTCGTTCGACCAGGATGGTGGTGGTGGTCTCCCTTCATTGACTTGAATGCACAAAATTAGGGAACACCTCAGTCAATCCCTAGACATGCTGCTGTTGCTTCTTCCATCTCCAGCCTGTAAGATCCCTACCAGCACCCTAAATAATCTCAAAAACATGTCCAGCCATAGGGTCAGGACTCTGCTGTAAGTCCCCAGCTGAAGACTTTGTTCATTAGAGCGAGTGAAAGTCCAGGGGGCCTAAAAACTGACCTCTCGCTCTTGAGCACGGCAATGGAAGCTGGCCTGCGTTTGGTCAGGCTCGTGTATAATGATTCTGACAATCGGTGTAACATAGATGAGCGTGTGACAGCGAGCGGACGTGTCCTTACCCGTGTACTCCGGGAAACAGATACTCAAGGGCGATTTCTTGATCTTTTCAGCGAACAGGTCTTTCTTGTTGAGGAAGAGAATGATGGAAGTGTCAATGAAGAATTTGTTGTTGCAGATGGAGTCGAACAGCATGAGAGACTCGTGCATGCGATTCTGCAGGAGAGGAACAGAATGGAGGGATAGACAGAGAGAGGGAGAACGCAGAAAAGGTTAGCCCGAAAAAATGAGAGCAAAAGGAGTTAAAGGCCAAGGCAGAGGGCACACTGTGGTTCTCAACGTAAAGAAGAGCATACAGGAGAACGGAAGCAGCCCTGACCGGTCTCGTGGTCAGGGTTGACTTCTGCCGAGGCTATTTAACCTACCGTCAGTGTACAGAGATCAGCCATAACATTATGACCACCTCCATTTCCACACTCACTGTCCATTTAAGTAAACTCCAATGACCATACTGGAGCACTGTCACTCTATAATTCCAGACTGTAGTTCATCTGTTTCTCTGCAGACTTTACTCTCCTCCTTTCACCCTGATCTTCAATGATCAGGACCCCATAGGACCACCACAGAGCAGCTAGGGTGGTATGAGTAGATCAGACAGCAGTGCTGCTGGAGTGTTTAAACCCTTCAGGGTCACTGCTGGACTGAGAACAGTCCACCAACCAGAAATATCCAGCCGACAGCGTCCTTGTGATGAAGGACTAGAGGACGACCAACACAAACTGTGAAAACTGTGAGCTTCCGCCTCTGACTTTACATCTACAAGGTGGAGCAACCAGGTAGGAGGGAGAGTGGACAGTAAGTGGACACAGCACTGTCCGTGTTGCCGCACACTACAGTCTGTAAATAAAGAACTACAAAGTGCTCCGGTATGGTCAGTGGAGCTGATAAAAAAAAAAACACGGAGGTGGCCATAATGGTCAGAATGAATGCAGCTTGTAGAGTCGGTGCGCGAGTGCACACGTGGGACTGAAGGAGGACGGGAGGGACAGAGGGAAAGAAAGAGGAGACATTAAAAGCCCACGCGTGGTGTTTTGAGTGGCACTTCGTTTATTTATTTCATATAAATACACAAATGCAAATACACATCCATTGTTCAATAAATAATTAAGAGCAGTGAAAGACGAGACACAATAACAACAGCAGAGAGACATCAAACTGAAAGAGACACAAACACTCTGATCACACCCAGACGAACACAACAGGGTGTACGACTTCTAATTGACGAATCTAATCGGTTGAATGATACTTTGGAATGTACGTGGGGACAGATGGCACTCTGCATTTGGCACTTACGCACCTACACTCGTTACATCCTTAATCCAGATTCCTCTAATCGAATCTAGATTTCTCTCACTTCGCAGCTCATCATGTGTTCAATAATGACGCGTTACTGGCACTCGGAGCGAAGACGGCGCCTTTGAGGTGCTGGAGAAATAAAGACGATGACCATCAAAGACGTTCACAAACCCCTGGATTCTGCAGAACGACATAAAAGGAGCTGCTGCCCGTCGCTACTGTTTTACAGTCCCGTTGCAATCTTTCAGTAAATGCGTTTTCCAAAGCTGAAAAATCCCATTCCAGCAGGTAATATTTTGTAAAATATATCATTTATATCCAATTATACAGTGACAGCAGACTGGCCACAGCACCGGCTGCTGGAGTCCAGGTTAGAACCACAGGATCAACCAGCCACTTAGTCAATGAACAGTCTGCTGACTCAATTTCCTGGCCTGAAAACGTCATTTCCGCAAGTTCGCAGGTTGACATCGAACTTCCGCATTTGCCACGTCATCATTCTCTCGACCAGAAACGCAAAACTGTACTGGCGTCAAACATCAGGGCTAGATTTAAAGCCACAAAACAAGCTCCCGAGAGCGTGCGAGCGAGTAAAAGGGAGAGAGCGAGAGAGAGAACAGAAAAGGCGAGATGTTGAACAACAACAAGAGCTGGGAAAAGGTTGCCGCGGCATGAAATTGGTGTCACAGTTGGATGGGTATGGGGGTTGAGGGTTTGTTTTGTCTCTGGAGGAGGAGTGATAATGACCCCTCCAGCTGAGAAACCGAGAGCACGCAGAGTCAGAATGCGCATCTTGTCTGTCACGGATCTGTGTACGGTACACACTTCCACATCGCTCATCAGCCAGAGAAACTTCTGCACATTGCATCAACAGCAGAACCTCAAATGGACAGTTGTTTGCGCTACTTGGCGAACGCTCTCATCCAGACAACTGAACCGTTATCAACGCAACTTTCCAATTCCAAACCTGGTTCTGGGACAACCCTGCCCAGCAGAATCAAGCCTTTTCCCTATTCTAACATCTACTGCACCCACCCAACCACCCATCACACAACCCCCCAGTTCCAAATATCACACTTTCAGTCCTGTGGTCCTCGTGTCCCGCTGTTCTAGACCAGGCGTGTCTCAGGGCGCCTTCACCGAGCTTACAGCACTGAAGCAAACTGGATCCCCTTCCACCCAAAGAGTCCAGCTCCAGACCCAACGTGAACCTGACCAGGATGAAGCAGATAAGACGACCAATTGTTCTACTTTCCCTGAGAGAGGGAGGACACTTAAGGTCTCTTGGACTCCCTGCCTCGGGTGGCTGAGCCATCATCGGAGACTCGACTGCTGCCGATGGTGTGCTACATCAAAGTCGTCCAATTTCCACCCAGTATCTTGGACTTGCTCATCACATGACAAGTGCTGGGAGGCTGAAGGCTAGTGTGAGCACTGCTGCAACTGCTGTTCCATGCACTTGGAGAAGAACACTAACTGCCAAGTCTGTTACATCAATCAACATATGCCTACAACCACTAGTTTCGTAACGCGTGATGGGGGGAGAGGGAGGGCAAGGCTGTGCTCTCTGGCCACGAATGGCTGCAGCATCACTGGGGATAAAACCGGCTCCCAACAATATGGTTGGGCTTACGGACAGCTGTGCCACTAAGGAGTCCGTACTCGATGCACCTTAAGAGCGAAGCTTTCCCATTTGTGCAAATATCCTGTTCGATCTCGGAAAAAAAGTGGCGGCGACCTAAACCTGGGTAAGGTCCAGGACTACCCTGGGAAACGCAAGACGCCGAACATCAGTGCCAAATATAGCAGTGCCTTATAGTTGCTGAACGGCACTGCAGCTCCACACCCCCATATACACCCCCCACCCACATCAACACCACCCACCAACTGAACCTGGAATTCTTGAGCTCCGCAAGCAAATAATCTTGGGCTTGTGATGACAGGCAAGGCAGCCTTATCAACAAACATCCTGGAACAAGCAATCATGGACATGTGAGGGAACAAAAACAGAGACTGATTGGAGGCTTGCACTGGGCTAAATTATAAACTACGGCCAAAATAAACCGCACACAACCTGAGGCGCACCAGCTGAGCCAGTCTGACACTATGATTAAACTGTACCGATTGACACAGATGGATCGTGCTTGGCAGTCAGACGTGGTCCATTTAAGGCTGGTCTAGTCTAGCGCGGATCAACAGCAGCCGGTTCAGAACTGGTCCGAGATAAAAAAGGAGCCAGATTTACCCATACTGCGATCTTTCCTCATCCAGACACACTCAGACAGTTATATACACCGTAACATATCAGTCACAAAAAACGAATATGATCAGTAATATGCATGCACACACACACTCCCATAATTACAGGTGCGGATACTGATCACTGCTGATATCGTAGTTAAAGGTTCTGCATTTAGCGTTTTTAAAGGCGTTATTATTCACGATCTAAGCATCGAGTGTTCTTTTCATGAAGCTCTGAATCTTTAAGTTGTGTGTGTGTGTGTGTGTGTGTGTGTGAGGGGGGGGGGTCTGAAAACTGTCCCACAGCATAATAATCTGATTACTCAGAGGGTTAAACATAAAGACGACCCTTCTTGTTTTCAAGTCGTTGAGACAGCACTATTTTAGTAGTAGACGAGCTCACGGCATAAGCTGTCGGGCGTAACGTTAATGCCATTTAAAGGTCACCCGCAGAGTTTCATCAACATTCAAGTCTCGACAATACCCAGAAATTCTTATCGGCTGTGGCACTCGAAATATCGCACAGCCTTGAAGGACCATCATGTACAAAAGACACGGCAACGGTGGCCGTGGAGGACAAACAGCGCTACGTGTTTCGTACTTTGTTGTCCACCGGTACAGACAGGACCACCTGCTTCTGATGGTGTCTTTTGAATCAGGCGAAGAAAATCATTTAGGACTGATCTGATTGTGGGAAAGGAAATGGGAAGCTTACAGGATAAGGGCAGTTTGGCAAATGAACTCGTTCATCCAGTCTCCTAGATTGTATTGCAGCCCAATGAGAGGGTGGATCAAAAATTGAGCCTTAAACCTGACAAATTATGCAAGAATCATAAGTTGGGTCCTGATCTTAGGACTAAATTTAGCTTGTCCCCTTACAGTGACCGGAATGGACATTCATTTTCACTCCATCTACCAACCACCACTGAACAGGACAAAGGAGACAAAACAGGAACGACGATATCCAAGACCAGTGCAGTGGGTGCAGCATCCTCAGGCCGACCCCCGTCAGTAGAGGCCGCAGAAGCGCAGGTTGTTGGCGATGATGACGTCAGTGACCGCGTCGAAGACGAACTGGATGTTGTTGGTGTCCGTGGCACAGGTGATGTGAGCGTACACCTCCTTGTGGAAGGACTTGTTCTTGCTTTCGTACTGCGACTGGATGTACTCCACCCCCTCCGTGAACATGTTCAGGCCTGGAGCGCAAGATGCGGCAGAGAGAAAGGCCAAGAACAGTGGGAGGACGGAGGAACGATGGAGCAGAGAAGAACAGGAGCAAAAATAATAGGAGTGGAAAAATAATAATGAAGCAGTGGCAGGAAAGCAGTGGAGGAGGGGGGGAAGCAAAAGGTGTGTAATGAAAATCAGACTGTAAAAATGATGTATTATGTAACAGGCTGCAAGTGTGATACGGTAGCAGTCTGATGAAATATGGTAGTACAATAATACGCTAATGCTGTGGCAGGATGAGTGGGTATGAGGCTGCATAAAATGCAGAATACAGAAATGGAGGGGGTGGCCAACTTGGCGGCATTCCTTTCAAAGCCAGATCGGAAAACCGGGAACCTTTCCGGGCAATGGACAAGTGGTCATCTAAAGAGGAGTGAAAACTCCCAGCAAGGACGTACTTCACTGGGGTTTGTAGGGCTGACCGCCCAGTACAGAGGGATTTTTAACACTCATCTCTTTCACCAACTCCCTCCTTCAAGCTACTCCCCCGTTCCGACCGGATGGAGAGGACAGCACCTCGGGCCGGGTGAAGAATTTACCTGTATACTCAGGGAAGCAGATAGTTAAAGGTGATTTCTTTATTTTCTCCTCAAATATGTCCTTCTTGTTAAGGAACAGAATGATGGAGGTGTTTGTGAACCATTTGTTGTTGCAGATGCTGTCGAACAGCTTCAGTGACTCGTGCATGCGGTTCTGTGGGATGAAAAGAGGAGACGCTGTCAGACGGTGACCCAGCACTCTACACGAGCAAACTCAGGTACAATCACAGCTTCAATGTGCAACCAGAATAAAATGCATGAAGAAACAAGCAGGGAAAGGACAGGAGACCATAGAGAGAATCTTACCGTCTGTAAATAATCCCCTAATCAGAAAACCACAGCCCCACGGCACAGTGACAGTCACGTGGAAAAGTCAGGACACGTGATCTTCGTTTGAACTATGCTGAGAGATGGAGGTGATGGAACTAAATGCTGTAGACTGTAAACGGGGATTTTAGAAGATCTCAGAACAATTAGAAATGTTCCACCGTCTGGAAAATGATCAACAAGCGGAGAACATCAAAAACAACATGTCCATGTCAGACCACCTGCGCAAGTTCAGCGCAAGAGCAGAGGGCTCTCACCGCGGTTGATGTCAAAGTTCAACATCTACCACCAGGGCAGGACTACAGTTCGCCAGAACACACCATGACAAAGGACCAGGACTTCTGGAACTGTGAAGCATGGTGGTGGAAGTGTGATGGTTTGGAGCTGCTCTGCTGCAGCAGGGTGTGGAGATCTCTCCATCATTGAAACCACTACGAGATCTTTATTGTATCAGAGGGGGCTTGAGGAGAACGTAAGAGCGTCTGTACAAAGACTGACGCTGAAACATCACAGAGCGGAAAGAATTCCGCACGGAGGAGTGGGAACGTCTTCCAGTCGATGTCAGAGACGGTAGACGGTTCTAGAAACATCTCAGCTATTAGGACAGATGTTTAAAAGACGTTTCTTCCGTTTTCTTCATGTGTTTAGTTCCATCACCTCCATCCCTCAACATATTTAAACTGAAGATCAAAGGGGGCATCTAAACTATTTCAACGTAACATATTAGTTGTAAAACAATCATTTACACCAATTTACATTTTAGGTTAAAAACAAGGTTCTGAGTAGAATAATTCTATCAGCGTAGCTGGAAGCAGGCACTCTGCTCATCGTTTCAGCAGAACTGTGAGGATTCAAAGATCAAATCCGATTGGAGGTAGTGTTAGAGTTTATCCCCTTCCCGCTGACCCCCCCCCAATGTCCACAACACTGCTCGAAGACCCCGAACAGTCGGGATTTTATTTATTTATTTATTTTTTACACAGAGGTGCCGATGAACAGACGAGCGCTGCTTCCAGCTCGTGTTAGTTTCACAGAGATTTGCTGGTGGCAATGGCAGCAGAGTTCATACCTGTTGTAACGTTCTGGTGGATGGGGCGTCTGCAGAACCCGCTTTGAGGTTTTTGTGATTGGCGATTGGTTAGAGAGCAGAGCCGACGGCGAGAAGTGGCAGGAGAGGAGCCGAGACGATCGGAGGGAGAGGCGGAGACGCAGAGGAGGCGGCAGGGAGCCGCGAGAGAAGGCCGGCATGACCACACAGGCGTCATATCACAACAGAACTCTCCCCCGCCCTCCCAACCCCGCCCAGAAACACACATTGTCCTCACAGCTAGAGCGAAGGACAGGCAGGACAGTTCCAGGTATCGCAGCGTGAGGAGCAGCGCGGCTCCAGAGGGAAGCGACAGTCAAAAAAGTCACACAGCCTCATGCAGATCACAGTGACGTGGTGCTGGGTGTTAGTGTGGGGAGCTGTGCAGAGGGTGTGTGTTTAGGAGAACAAGAAGGGAGGGGAAGAGAGAGGGAGAGGGGGTGAGAAAGGAATGGAGAGAGTGAGGGAGGTGGAAGAGAAACAGGGAGAGAGAGAGAGAGAGAGAGAGAGAGAGAGAGAGAGAGAGAGGGAGCACAGAAGACCACCACAAAAAGAAGGTAGTGTGTACGGGAAGAAAGGTGGAGTGAACGGGAAGAAAGAAGAGTGTGTGAAAGAGTGCACAGGGAAAGTGTGTGGTTAAGGGTGTCCTTTAAAAACACAGCTCATACTGATTGCTTCCATCTCCTCTACACTGTCCTCTTTCATCACCTTAATCCAGCAGGACACTAGGCTGGACCGTACACCACTCCGTAAATCCACCGCGGGCTTTCACCTTAATGCGCTCTGACGTTTGGTCATTACTGTATGTAACAGTGTGGCTCGTGTAGGTTGTGCCGATATGGGATCGACCACGCCTCTCTCTGAAGGTGACGCGATACAACTGCATTTGTATGCAAACCATGAGACGATTATTTAGGATTTCAAACGATTTCCTGATGATCTCGCTCTCTAGGAGCATCTCTGATTAAGGTAAGACTGCGATGGTAGATGCTGTTCACGGTATGATGACCATTCTTATACTCTGAACAACCATAACATCATGTCCACCTCCTCATCTCTACACTCACCGCAGTCACACCGACATGATGGTGGTGTGTTAGTGTGTGTTGCTCTGGTACGAGTGGATCAGACGCAGCAGTGCTGCTGGAGTGTTTAAACACTGTGTCCACTCACTGTCCACTCTATGAGACACTCCTACCGAGTGTAGACGTAAAGTCAGAGACTGAAGCTTCCGCTTCGTCAGAGCTCACAGGAGGCTGTTGGCTGGATATTTCTGGTTGGTGGACTGTTCGGAGGGTTTAAACACAACGTCTCGTCCACTCGTACCAGAGCAACACACACTAACACACCACCACCATGTCAGTGTGACTGCAGTGCTGAGAATGACCCACCACCCACATCATAGCTGCTCTGTGGTGGTCCTGTGGGGTCCTGATCATTGAAGATCAGAGTGAAAGGAGGAGAATAAAGTCTACAGAGAAACAGATGAACTACAGTCTGGAATGATAGAACCACAAAGAGCTCCTGTGTGGAGGAAGACAAGGAGGTGGTCATAATTTAATGGCTGATCTGTTTACATAAAGGAAGAAAAGCAGGTGTTTTGGGCTGAACATTTTCATTTTCATGAAAACAACGTATTTTCAAACATAAATGAACATTATAGATGATTTCATTATGGATCATCAGATGATTAACAGTGTGTTTGGTTACTTAAGTACAAACCAGTAAACCAGTACAACCCTAGATCAGAGACACACTCAGTTTTATGAAGCAGTGAGAGACAGTGCTGTGAAACAAGCATTTGCCCCTTATTAATCATTTTCTCTATTATTTGGAAAATCAGGCAGGACGTCAGAGAGGACACGCAAGTATCTAAAGGGGAGCCTCTCGTCCCTATGAGGCGGATTCAACATGTAGGGGGTGCAATCAGATTAAAACACAGGGGTAACTGCTTTCAACACCCCACATTTAATAATTAGAGGTCATATGACCATGACCGGCACAATCGCCCATCGGGCTTGGTGGTTGATATGGTTCTCTTTGTCGAAGTGCCTCTTCACGAATCCCCTTGAAGCGATTTGAGGAGGACCAGAGATCAGATCTCTGGGACGCTCCCGGGCTCAAAAACGCTTCCCCAAACGTACCGAACTCGGCAGTCGCTCCCGGCTCTGGTTTAAAGATCTAAAGGCTGTGACGGATCCACAGTGATAGAGAAAATCGGAGCAAATACTTTCCCCACGACACTGAAACAGGCTGCAGATCAAGACTTTCAGTCTTTCCCAAACAAACATGAAAGAAAGTAATGAAACCATGAACTACGCAGGAAACGCTCTGTGGCGTGTGGTCTGTGCGGGACTCACCGTGGTCTCGTCTTCGTGCAGCACCTGATCGTATCCGCTCAGCGCCACGCAAAAGATGATGGCGGTTACATCCTCGAAGCAGTGTATCCACTTCTTCCTTTCTGACCTCTGGCCTCCCACATCAAACAGCCTAGAAGGACATGACACGGCATGATTGTAAACACACCCCCTCCACGCTCGGCGGGACGTGAGGAGTTACGTAAGGAGAACTGACCCTGACGTGACTGCACTGCAAGTGTGGTTTGTTAGAACACTGCCGTTCGGACCCCCTGATCAGGAGAGTACGGGTCCGCTGCCAGATGAAATGTGGTTTGATCGTAATACAGAAGAACCCTGCTAACATGTCCATGAGGGACCTATATCGCTACCCCAACTGGGAGACAGAACGTTTTGTCATCGGGTTCCCTCTTGGTCCCACTTAGGGATGTCAATCAGGGTCCCTGATGGAACCAGGAGGGAACCAGTGCAACGAGGGGCTAGATGGGACCACCAGCTGATACACAAACCCACTCAGAGCCCATGCCCAGCTGGAACCCACCTAGCACACGTTCCACCTTCGTGAGCTCATTTTTTATTAACTAGTTTTTGTTCCCCGTCGAAAACGAGCCAATTAGATCTGATTATAAATCAAAATCAGTGTGAAAGATCTCTGGGAGGGATTATGGCCGCTGGAGGTCTCCAATCCAGTCAAAGGAACCCCGTTACGGACAGGGATTGAGACATTGAGACATTAAGACTCACAATACTGTCAGTGTTTACTTCTACAAATTAGGCTAGAACACCACCTTAAAGCACTGCTTCCCAAGCTCGGTTCTTGGGGACCCCACGCGCTGTCCTCATACGCGAGTTCACTGATGACCTAACGAGCTGAATCAGGACAGAAATAGTCACAGAATTATTCCCGTTTCTACAGCGATGGACTCCTGAATAAGCCATCGTCCAAAAAAAGTCTGAAACGTGCTCCACACCTCATACTAATTATTCCCGTCTTCAAATTTAGTCGATGGCGCTTGTCCACTGTGGTCCCTGACCCTATTTAATACAGTACGGCTAGTATCTAGGCCAGAGAATTTGAGCTTTGAGGGTTCCAGCAAGTGTTTCTACAGCCTGCAGAACGGTTCTGTCACAAATTAACACTTTTTTTTTTTTTTTTTTTCAGCTTTCGGAGCTGCGTTAACTAAGACCGAGGTTGCCTGAGTGCTGACCAACGTGAAACAGCAGCTGAAGAGCTCAGACAAGACCTAAGAGACGCAGAAGAAGGTGCGTGTATCAACATTTACATCGGATCCCCTTTGCGTCCAACCTTCGCCAAGGTTAATGGTGTATTCACTTACAGATAATCGGGTTACTATCAATGTGCTCCTCGTTCTACGAGGCTGACTGCAGTACCAACCACAGAGGTCTGAAATGAAAGGATAGGATTCTCAGCCTGGAAGTGCCGTCTTCACAAACACGCACTAAAAATATACTACTGTGATACCAAAGGTCATCCAAATGCTCCTTTGATCCTTTCAGATGAGCCACGACATGAAGGGTCTGGTCATTTCCGCCTCACGCCGCTCTACGGACAGACTGCAGGTTGTGTTACCCTCGTATCTGCTGCTGTTGCTGCATAATCAGGTGCTCAAGGTGATACAGCATCAGAGCAATAGGATCCATTATCTGTAAAACTGAAGGGCCCATAAATGTGGTGACCAGGCAGGCCGGGCCAGACCTGCACATTTCGCTCAGCTGCTAGGGGTGACCGACTGTCATTTGCGATTGGTGACCCAGATCAGCACACCAGCAGTTGGGGCAGTGGGTCAGTCCACAGCAAAGGCAGGGCTTGAAGCTCGCACCACAAGACCAACATACTCAAACCTGACCGTCGCTGGACCCCAAACGAAACCTGGACTCGTTGTTAGACAATCTGGCTGCATGTCTCGTTCAGAGACTCGGCTTCAGAGGTGGCTCGGTCAGAATGTCCAAACGACCATCCCGCTTCTCTCCGTCCACTGATGTCCGAGAGCATCGTAGAGGCAGGTCTAGTCAGCTCTCACCGAGAGAAGCCTCGGAGAGCCTTTATAAAGGGCGGGAGAGAAGCACTTCACACCCCCTCGTTCTAGGATCCAGGGTCTAATCGGACCGCACCCGTTATCGATAACGCGATCGGACACGGCGTTACGGTACGAATCGTGCGTTCGGGAGTATGTCTGCAGATTTGAAAGTCAGCAGTGTTGAGGTTTAAAAGCTCTATTAATAATTCTACACTCATCTGTAGGCTATGCAGTTATATAAGTGGGACTAATTCTTTAGGCATGAGAAACCGAAGAGGTTGGAAACTGTCGCGCTCTGGACCTCGAGGGCTGGAATCCAGAACGGTCGGGCCGTTTCTCTGCACTGCTGGGTTTAGGCGGCGTGTTTACACATGCAATTATGCAAACTGTGCTCATCTAAGATCAGATCTGAGAGCAAATGCTGTTCCAGAGGTGGTGCGTGTAGATAGAGCGATTACGGATGAATATACCTGAAGTGCAGGTTCTTGAAGGTGAAGTGGGTCTCGACAATCCCAGTGGTCTTCACTCGGGTTCTCAGGATGTCCTGCTCTGTGGGCTGGTAGTCTGCAGCACCAATCCTATCTAAACTATCAAGGTAACTGTAGAGAGAGGAGAGAAGAGAAAACCGTGTTAGGAAAAAGTGTGTGTGTGTGTGTGTGTGTGTGTGAGTGAGTGAGTGAGTGTGTGTGTGTGTGTGTGTGTGTGTGTGTGAGTGAGTGAGTGTGTGTGTGTGTGTCAGATTTCATTTCACACATTATCGATGACGTGCATTTTGGCCGACTCCGAGAGAATCAGTGTCACAGCACACGACCTGCCAGAAAAGTCCCTCAGTCACAGATCTGCGACTGGTTTCAATGCTACCTACACCAAGTGTGACAGCATTCGGTCGCAACGTTCCCTCTCGGATCGCTGTCGCTCATACACACATGCACAAAGGAGGTCCGACATCCAAGCCCTCCAAACTGCTGCGTATTTCAGCAGGAGCCGCGGCAGCGTCACGTAAGCGATTTAACTTCGCTGGAACAAGAACCATCAATAACGTTCACGCTGGTGGCAGGTCCAAAAAAAAACACTCACAGGAGAGAAACAACTTCACACATTACACACCCAGCAGCACTGTGGACAAACACACACTGTGTGTGAGGTGGTCAGGGTGGGCAAGACCGTGATAAAACGTTATGATGCAGATAATGTTTATACTGATGATGGGGTAGAAATCGTCAGTGCATATAAACATGGTACACACACACACACACACACACACACACACACACACACACAGAATACTGGAACGAGAGCCCATTAATATGAACGTGCCAGTATGTCATGTTTGTTTATTAAACAGCAGTTTTTATGATTTATTTATTGAGGATATGTTATACTTCACTGTCTGAATATTCTCAAAGATTAAAAGTGCTCTTTAAAATGGTGGAACTACCTTATTATAGTATTATATAATAAATGTAATATCATTATATTAGTGGCAATAATTGGTCTTAAAATGAAAATATTATATAATATAATGATGATTTATTGAGATTGAGATCATTTTCATTATTTTATCTCAGAAAAACACCGAACCTCTGCACTTAAGGGCTGGATGATATTTATATCGATATCGGGATATCAACCAGAGCGGTATGAGTTGGGTGATATCGTTCATATTGAGTTTTAAAGTAAAAAAAATTTAAAAACCGGTTTCAATCTCGCTCTGCTCCGCCCCCTGCTCTCAGGCCCCTCCTCCACTCTGCTCCTCTCCGCCCCCATTTGCGTTCTCATCAACACACGTTTGAGACGGAACTCTGGCGTCATATTTCTACGTGTTTATGTACGAGAAGGACAAAGGATTTCATGTGGCGTCGACTTTTTCACACCGTTATTTTTTTTTATATCGTATCGTACATCGCCGCCTTCTTCCTTTAGGGGTCGCCACAGCGGATCATCTGCCTCCATCTTGCCCTATATCCCCTTCCTCCACTGTTACGTATCGTATGTCGCCATTCGGCTAAAATAAAACAGACCTACTGCACATTTAATTACAGAGTGTAATTATGGTTACTTAATTACATCATGTACTAGATAACGCCGTACGTTATGAATAAAATGACTGTACTGAGCGTCTGAACAGCAGTCAGAATATTGTGAAAATATCATTAAATATTGTGATATTTTTTTAACAAACGTAGAAAATGTAACATAATTAATATATAAAAAATTGTCGTGAGGTTTTGAGGTAACCTTGGAGCTTTGAACTCCCAGGAGCTTAAAGCACCATTTGCTGGATCTACATCCTCGCTCTCCATCTGCGTCCGCTGTGGCGTCGCTCTCCACTCTGTGACCAGTACGAAGCCGTAGGGCTCTGAGGGCAGCTGAAAAATCAGCAGCCATGTGTTCTAACACTGCATTGGCACCGCCTCTTCATCCCCATGAACCTCCTCTCCTCCGTACCAACCCCCCAGCACCACCACCCCTACCACCCCTACCCCCCACGCCCGTTGTGCACATGCAGCGCGTAGCTTAACACTGCCCAAGTGAGCTTGTGTATTAATCATTAATAAATGACTGATTAATGTTTAATAACACTGTTGTTAATATGGCACAGCCTGCTCCAAGCTGCTGTGCCACAGCTGCAGTGGCATGGTGCCAAGGCCCCACTGCAGCTCATTAGCACTTGCCCCCGAAGACTTGGGCTGCGGCGTCACAGGTCGATTACGGCAGGTCGAGAGAGAGAGAACGAGCAAGGAGGGGAGGGGGAAATGGATCGAGAGGGCAAATAAATGGCGTGGCAGGGGGCAGTGGTGCCAGGCTTCTAGGGCATTAGTGCAGAGTAGCTACTTCTTCCTCACTGCATATGACCATAAATCTTAAATCTTGCAGATTCTCCCAAGATACTGCCTGCAGTGCACCTGACCACTTCCAGAGGGAGCTCTAACTGAAAGAGTGGCTCGTTGAGATGCATTAAGGTTTAATTGGAAAGCTTGTGCCCTACAGGGCTGCTCACGGGCACAGGGCTCCAGACCCTCATGTCTACCAGAGATCAGGAATTTCGCAAGAAGGACGGACGTTACGCGTCCTCCACCGGACGACAGCTCCGTGCAGCGCTGACGGAGATCAGTATTAACGTACAACCATGAGCCAAAGATTGAAATCACACAGCGATGCACACACATACACACTAGTGAATTCACACACCAGGGGGCAGTGAGCACGCGTGCCCTGAGCGGTGGGCAGCCCTTGCTCAATGGCACTTGTTCATTGCCTTGCTCAAGGGCACTTCAGTCACGTCCTGCCAGTTCGGGGAATCGAACCGACGAAGTCATGAGGCTGGTTCCCGAACCAAGAGGCCACGGTTGCAATATTGTTTGAGGTCTACAGCTCTGGAAAAAATGAAACCACAAACTGGAGTTTGGAAGACACTCCCTCCTCTAACCAGTGGAGCCAGGAGTGATGGAGGACAGGACATGTGGAGATGGTCGTAAGCACATACAGGACAGAGATGGGATTTTTATAGCACGTTCGATTAGGAGGAGGAGCTGGGCGAATTTCATAACTCAGGCATCAGCAGAATCTCATCCTCATCTGATTATACAGATCAGACGCTATGATGCAACTGGAATATCCAATCAAACGATCGCGTTCAGAAGTCGTCCAATTATCCTCGCAGGTGAAGCTGGAGAAACCATTTCTGGTCGCGAGCTGGTGAAGTAAAGCGACTTTCGACTAACTTGGCAGGTCGAGCGGCTTCATGCCTCAGCGGGTCTGCCAAACCAATCTCAGCAACTCTGAACAAATCACAATTCATCCTGCAGCTGCCAGCGTTCAGCCTCTGACAGGACATTACGGTCTTTTGTGGTCTTCAAGGTTGGTTGTTATTATTCAGCGGAGCTTCAGAAAGTGCCAGACAGCAGTGTTTCAACCACAGCTACGACTGATTTATTCTGAGGAATAAAGAAGAATGAATCTGATCCACTCGTCCAACAAATCCACACACACACACACACACACACACACACACACACACACACACACACACACACACACACACACACACACACACACACAGCAATATCGTTAGTGGTGTGCTCCTTCCTGTGGGGTGGTGTCTGAGGGTTTGAGGAGTTTGAAAACGGTGGCCTATATTTAGACGCTCGTGCAGTGAAGTGCTTGCATTTAAAACAGCTCATTATATGAACTTCAGTGGATTTTAGAAGAAAACAATATTGGAACGGAAAGGTTTCCACTGGCATTCGGATCAGAATCTGTAGCTGAGAGGCTACGGAAGCAAACAGCTCATTTAGAATCAACACATCTGTTCTCCTGTAAGAACCGTTCGTAGCCCCACAACGTGGTTGAACTTCACGGGGAACAGGGGTGTGGAACGGGGGACTAGGGAATAGGGTAGGGGAAGGTATCCATGCCTACCCATGATGCACTCTTCTGAAGCACCTGCTGAGGCTGGACTAACTCGGAGGTCACCAACGCAGGTCGTGGAGAACCTTCCTGCAGGCATCAGCTCCAACCCAGATATAACACGACCCATTCAGCCAATCCAGGACCTCCGAAGGCAGTAATCAACTGGAGCAGGTGGGTGGAGCTTTACGTTTCTGGAGTTTTTGGAGACCCCCAGTCCTACTACAGCTACAATCAGCATAGTTGTTGTTGCTGTTTGTGATGTGTCTAAATCATGCAGCACTAAATGTTGTTGTGTTTTTGTTGCATAACGATATGACAGTGTAAGAAAGACAAATCACACCAGTTTAAAACCGTATACCGGAGAACAGTCATACAGACCAGCACTAATTTCCAGTAGGACTGGGCAATATATCGTAAATATCAATATATCAAGGTATTGATATCGTAATAAGGCATCCTTACGCAGGACCATCGGTGTGCGATTTAACTCCCAAAAAGAGCATTTGTGGGTCTTTATGATGCTAATTATATGTGCAGAGTCAAACACGTAAATAAGCTAAATAAAATTTTAAAAAACGGTGCCGCTATGAAACCGCAGCAGTAAAAAAACAAATGTCGCTGTAAAAACGGTTAAAACATTGTAGCTTTCAAAAATAAGAAATGGTGAAAATGGTGCAGCTTCTGCCCCCTTGTGGCACCTGAACTGCAGGTGTGTACAGATGTGTATAAACATCTTTAATTAAAGGTAAGTAGTGCGCAGTCGTGCATATTGATTTCAGCAAAGTGCCCCTAAAGATCCGAAAGGGAACCAAACAAACCCGATTCATAATGATTCTGGAGAAACGTCACAGGTGCTCCACAAACATACAGCATGCTGTTCCTGCTGTTCGGTTCAATACTGACGCATTGATTTCCTTGTTGTTTTTACCGTGTGAACCTCAGGGTCCTTTCTTCATTTCACACACAGAACCAAAAATGGTATCGCCGTCCCTTCGCAGCACAGTAGCAGATAATGATTCGGCTGCGAAACCGTCGTCATAGCAGCAATAAACAGACCTCTGAAGTGCTTGGTTTCCACATGTTTGGTGGAAGCGTTTTTGGACGGAACCCAAATGTGACCGTATCGCATCTCCTTTAAACCCCAGCGCCGGGGCCTGGCCATAATTCAGGAGAGCAAAGAGCAGAAGCAGCTGACGGAGATGATGGAACGTTTGCGGTTCTGGAACAGGGTCAGTTTAGCACTAATGCAGCACCAGCGCAGCTCATTAAAACGGGATCAAATCTGGGAGCACTGGGCTGCGACCGTTACTGGTGGAGAAAGCTCTTTATGCAGGTTTGCTGTAGGTGCTGTCGAGGCTACAGATGATGTAGGTGCTGTAGACGGGATGTAGACGGGCCGTAGGTGACGTAGGTGCTGTAGACGGGACATAGCAGCGATTCAGGGGAAAACAGAGGTGACTGGGTGCAGCACTCGTCTTTTTAATATGTGAAGCCTGTATGCCTCTCCACTAAGGGCAGCCTGCCAGCTCTGCCCCTCCTCCCCCTTCTCTCTTCTCTCATTCACACACACACACACACACACACACACACACACACACACACACACACACACACACACACACACACACACACACACACACACACACACACGCTCGCTCGCTCGCTCTCCACCTCTTCTCCCTCCTCCCTCCCTCTATTGCTTCTTGAGTGCTCTGCCTGGCAACACCTCTCAGCAGCCAGCCTGCTGTCTGCTGCTTCCCATCAGCACTTGGGGAGGGGTGGTGGTGGTGGTGATGGTGGTGGGGGTGGGGTGCTAGGGGCAGCAAGGGAGCAAGAGAGAGGGATCGAGAGTGAGAAGGAAGCATGAGCAAGTCCATTAGGAAGGAAATAAAAGAGCTTATAGGGACGAAATGCCGGGAGAAAGGCAGAGCAAAGGAGAGGAAAGCCTGAGAGGAGAGGGATGGAAAGTGAAGCAAAGGGGCCTCTGATAAGGATGGAAGAGCTTCCGAAAGGACAGGGTCGGGGGCCGGAGCACTCGTTCCGACACCCATCTCCGGCACAGCCTCAGGATGCGGGTGACGGCCTCTGCACCACGGCCCTCGCGGGTCAGGGACAGCAGCTGCGTGGCCAGGACACATCTACGGATGCTCTTCACCAAACTGGACCTTAAAGCTCCCAGTTTTAAACATGCAGGGCTGAGTGGGCCTCAGGGCAGAGGAGGAGGAGGAGGAGGAGGAGGAGCATGTCCATGGTGTAGGCCCACAGGCTGGGTGCTATGAAGGTCAGTGCGCTGCACAATGCCGTGGAAGTGTTATACAAGCCCCTGGAAAGAGTGACTCTAACCCCGTGAAGCGTGCACAATTCTTGGAAAAAAACTACTGGTTGTCACAGGCATGTTAGCAATCTTACAGACACGTGATGGACATCCGACCAACTGTGCCCTGAGGACACACACACACACACACACACACACACACACACACACACACACACACACACACACACACACACACACACACACACAGGAAAGGGTAATGTGGCCATTGTGACTAAATGGGTCATCAGGATAAAGATACCATGTCCTAAGCACTAATGGCAGAACGAAGGCCTAAGAGCAGAAAGAGTGTGTGTGTGTGTGAGAGAGTGAGAAAGGGGAGGTTGTGGATTAGGCACTGCACACTCTCTCCTAAACATCCGCTGTGTGTCTGTGCAGAGTTTCCTACCAGCTTTCCAGTGTCTGCTCTTCAAGCAATCCAAGCAGCCTGACACCGTGACACTCCTCAGACTTCAACAGTGAGCTGCGTCACACTCAAGTATGACCTGCAGCCTTCACGTCTGAAAAGCACCAGCATTAGCGCTGTGAACTTGCAGGACCACAACGTTACGAATCCCGTCACGATACAGGGGTTACGATACCATAAGCACGGTGATGTATCGCAATTTATCACAATCCCATTAGGCCTCTCCCGTCACCAGGGGGGTGAAGACGAGCACTCCACCTCTGACGTATGCGACGTGGGAGTGACGTGGGGTGACGGCGCCATCTACCCACCCTGATATGTATGGACAGTTTTGCTCTCTCGGACTCCAGCTGCCAATGGCAAGCAGCGGGATCCGGCGAGGTTCTCCGTCTGCGTCGAGTGTAGCATGTAATTGTGAGGTTCTGTAGTGACGTTTCTCCACCTCCCCAGGTACGACTAATCCCGTCCGAACAGAGCTCATTACGCAGAACATCTGAATAAACGTAAGGCTTAGATTTAAGGTACCGCTATCTGCCGGTCCTGCACTCTGGATTAGGTTTGAACCAATGTTTGGCAACAACTGATCGGACGTGAACCAGCACTCCACAGTACCCACGTAATTCAGTTGGCACCCTTTGGTACCCAACCCTAAATACTGTAGTGGAGTACTTCATTCAATGGACTGTCTGTTAGAACCTATGCTGCACTATGAAGCAAATACAGGGGCGACAGAAGCTCTGCGGAAATCTGAACATTTGAAATGATGGAAAGAACATTTCCATCATCATCATTTGTGCTTCACAGAGGAGTTTGTCCTCTATGTTTAACCCATCATACGCTGAACGAACACGTGCCAGGGAGAGGCGGGCAGCCCTAACTGCGGGCGCCAGGAGAGGGGTGTTTGGGTGCCTCGCTCAAAGGCGCTTCAGTCACGTTCGTAAGGCCGCCTCACTAACCTTCGGGCCACGGCTGCACAGAGGACAGTAAAGTTCATTTAAATCCAACTTTTGTCCTTCAACTCTAAACATACATGAGTCCCTCAACACCACACATTCAAAAACGAGGGTTCTTTAAGGGTTCTGGAGCAGAAGAGGTTCATATAGAGTGTTCTGTACAGAACCTTCATGAACAGACTCTATATGGAAGCAGAAAGGGTTCCTCTGTTGTTGGGTTCTTCTTGTTTCAAGCTTACACACAAAAAGAATATCTCTAAAGGTTCTTTGCATGAATAAATGGTTCTTGGCTTCGTGTAAAATTTCAGAACGGAATCAGGATTGAGTAGATCCATTAAAAATGCACCTGGATCCCTAAAGTTCTTACGTAAGTCGTTCTCTGTCTTTTAATGACCTTAAATTGTGAAAACCTGTTTCAAGACTTCATAAGACGTTGACAGACTCGCAGAACCCTGTTCTTTAAGCCAGTCTGAAATAAAGGCTGGAAACGAGTGACTGACGCCCGGAGCGACTGTAGGCAGGATAAACAAACATCAAAAGGTGCTGCGACCTAAAGTTTGGATCAACCGAACAATGATCTAGTCCGTGTGCAGTGTATAAACACTTTTCCTCAAAGGAGTCGGATTCTGGCAGAGAGGCAGAATTCCGCACAACACCTGGAAAGGCACCTAGGCATTGATGAACTCTACAAACCACGTCGAGGACCGGAACACAACTTTGGTCTGTACTTTCAGGTGTGGTTGGGCCTTTGGTCACGCTTGGCAAGACATTGTTCCACAGGAATACCGACCTGGTGTTTGATGACCAATTCCCAGCAACTGGTAACTTATGGAACTGCTTTCTTCTGTTTTGTTTGCCAGTTTTACTGGAAGCAATTGAACCACTTAATATGTCTTTCAAATTTCCATTTTCAGGTCCAACAGCCGTCATCCGGAAACTCTTGACTGGGTGGTTAAAAATTCCCAAATCCGAGGGCTGCTGCGGGATTAGACCTAAATACGATGTACTTCTCTAATAGGAGTTCGAAGACTCATCTTATCTGCAACCAAGACGAGTAGGAACGGTAGGAAGTTGGTGTAGTACTCCGTCCCCTGAAACTACAACCCAAATCCCAATCCAAGCCCCGAACGCGAACCTTTCAATGGAAGGAAAACTGCTGAAGTTCTCATGGGCAGCTGGTCCTGAGCTCATGCCAAGTTTGGAGAGTTGAAAAAGTTGAGGCCTTTTTAGGAATCTTGAGCGTCAAACCTCCCTCCCCCCGTTTCCTGCTTATCGAAACAATCTCGCCTTCCATTTCAAGAAGAAATGACTTGTCTTCATCTAAACAGATCCGACTACAAGCTTCCCAGGCCATTAAAACTAACCGAAGCTTCTGATCCAAAAATACTGCTGACTCACATCTTTCAGGGCCATTCCACAAACACACCCTGGAGTGCGCACCCCCGCCTTCGTTCGCATGCAGGCTAAATCGAAATGTTTCTTCAGCATGAGCTGTAATTGAATCTGTCGTTTTGACGTTAACGAAGAAATCCATCTCCGGAGAGCTGCTGTACGCTGAGAAGCCACAAATATCAATAACTCAAAGATGCATTTAATGGGATTTCAGACAAATTGTTTGAGGAATTCCAGAGTTTGGGTATCAGCAGGATTTCCTTTGTAAACTACTATGTTCCTCCGAATAGCGAGTCCAGTTCTCCTGCTCTGAATTGGGATTTTCCATCCCAGTTTGGACGGGGGCATCACCCGCGATGCTCCCAACACGAGGAGGGTGAAGACCAGCACAGACTCCTCCGATACATGTGAAGCCAGACTCCACATCTCCTCAACCTGCCTCAACCAGGCTCGAACCTCAGATCCAACCGCTATCGGACACCTGTGTTGGCCAGGGTTGCGCTGAGTGTGATGTCAGGAGAGGGCGCCATCTACCCACCCAGAGACAGCATGGCAAACGGAACGACCTGGGATTTGAACCTGCGACCCTCGGATCTCAACACCTGCGCTTTCTGTTCCTGTGTTCTTCAGTCAACCGTGATCAGCACTGAACTAATCATTTCTTATTTTGATCTTCGCAGTTATTAATTTTATGTTTATGTTACGTCCCCCTGTCCCGGGTTCTCAGCTCTGACACACAGCTCTAGCCTGCCACTACCATTCTGGTTATGGGAGTGTGTGCCATCATCATGAAGCATGATTTGGGGTTGGATCCTGCGATCTTCAGATCATTAGGCTGCGGTACTCTGGGCCTCAAATAAACAAGCAGTTATGAAAGTGAGGAAACTGTGTGGGTCTGCTTGTAACATGCTGTAACAGCACTCCTTGCACTTCCGTGCTGTTCCAGAAGGGGGTGTTACTCACTATTGGGCGGAGTCATTGAGCTGGTACTCTCGGGCCCGGCTGAAGCATTCCTGGATGCCGGAGTCGGCCCACAGGCGCATCATGGCGGTCAGGAGCTCCGGGGAGTAAGGTTCAGTGTCCTCCATGCGACTCACGACGTCACACACCATCTTTGCATCGGCCTGCGGAGAACAAACAAACACACACACACACACACACACACACACACGTTAGAACACACACTTTACAACAGGTAAAGAAGAGGGAGGAATACGTGCCCATCCTTTTCTAGCAGACTGAAAAAAGGGAACCTGGACTTTAGGACCTGTTCCTCACCCACAGGAGAGGTCACTTCAAACAAAACGCCCTGATTCTGGACAGCGGAGCACAACATTCCCGTTCCGGCCTGGAAGGCGCCTTATCTAAGACGGCGCCGAGTTATGATGGGCAGCAATCTGGGTGTGACGTCACCGCTCTCGTTCTATTTTAGTCACAAAGGAGGACAATGTTGTGACAGGGTGCTGTACATGCAAATCAGCCAACTCTAGATCAGGTGTGGCTGCTGTTCGCCACACACTCGGCACAAGCAGCAGAACAGGGACAGCTGACCCTGGAACAGCTTCCAGAACGCTCCATTATGAGTCTGCCCTGCTGGCCCAGCATGGCTGCTGGGAATGGTAATACTTCATATCGAGCCCCACTAGACAGAAAAGCAGCGCCAGGAATTAAGTCAATTAAAGCCATGACCGCCCTGTGTGTGTGTGTGTGTGTGTGTGTGTGTGTGTGTGTGTGTGTGTGTGTGTGCCCTGATCCCCGTGGTCCCACTTTCTAGTTCACTAATCCCACATACTTCCTGTGGGATGAGACCACATTGCACTGTGAAACCTGACACACACACACACACACACACACACACACACACACACACACACACACACACACACACACACACACACACACGTTGGGCGGATCAGCCAGAAGATTATGACCACCTCCTTGTCTCAACACACTAAGCACTGATGAAGGACTAGAGGACGACCAACACAAACTGTGCCGGAACAGATGAGCTTCTGTCTCTGACTTTACATCTACAAGGTGAGGAGTGTCTGATAGAGTGGACAGTGAGTGGACACAGGGTTTAAACACTCCAGAAGCCCTGCTGTGTCTGATCCACTCAGTGTGACTGCAGTGCTGAGAATGACCCACCACCCACATAATATCTGCTCTGTGGTGGTCCTGTGGGGTCTTGATCATTGAAGATCAGGGTGAAAGGAGGAGAATAAAGTCTGCAGAGAGACACACTATAGGCCTAAATATATGTGGACATAGTTGGGTGGTGATCCAACATACTGACATTCAAATCTTCACAGCAATGTTCCGACACCTAGTAGAAATCTTGTACAAAGTCTTCTGTGGACAGTAAAGACAGTCCAACAAAAGCAGGATAAACTCCTAAAAACCCTGGATTTTAGAAGAAACAACGCGTGAGTTCCACTTCGGTCCACACAGGGTCTAATCTTAAACAAGAGCAGAACGAGCAGAGACAGAAAAGCTATTTTGGATTCGTAGGACATTGTTGGAACTGCAGAGCAGCAGGGAGAGCAGCTTCATGCACGAATCCGATCAATAATAAAACAAACCCCTCCACCTTCCTCTCAAAGCCCAGGTGCCTGGCTGCCAGCAGCAGAAAGGTCAGTGGGGTGTGGACAAGAGGGGGGGGGGACAGGATCTCACCACCATGTGTGCATGACCCATACATGCACTGGGATATCAGTGTGAGTGTGTCCCAACGGCGACCAAAAACTGGACATTTCCCCCCTCCCGTGCCCCTCCCCCCTCACGTTCACGATCCTTCGCCCCCACTTCCGGCGTCCTCCTCAAAGCCGCTTCACAGCTTCACCGCATCACTTCCTCCGGTCTCTCCGTGTTTACACCATTCTTCTGTAAAGCCCAGTGCAATGCTGTGCCAACCCCATGAAAGGGGCATTTAGCTTTTAGCTCCTTTATGCTGCAAAGACAAGGACAGCCCTCGGGTTGAGCGCCCCCTCTCCAACCAATCACACGATAAAGACGGCGGCTCTGAGACCAAAGCAGAGAGCGTGAGAAATGGACGAATGGAGAGAGAGAAAGAAAGGGACTGAGGAGGAGCGGGGGGGTTTCGAGTGATCCCGGGGAGTCCGAGAAAGCTGGTCGTCCACTCTCCATTGTACGCTGTGAGAAAGGCTGTGGCGTAGAAAGAGGGGCGGGGCTATAAAGAGAGGAAAGTAAACCTGCTGCTAATGGGAAAGCACTTGATTAGGTTTCGGTGGACAGATAACCGTACAGTGCTCGGGTCCAGCAAAGTGTCGGAAATGGAGGACCGTCCTCCATATGACTCGTCAGCAGGTGCTGATTGTGCAGCCGTCGCCATAGTGATGCAACGGGCGGTTGCACGGCCTGCAGGGGGCTGCGTGATTGGTTGGGCGAGGCTCCTTTTTCTCCTCCCCTGGTGAGTCTGACCTTTGAGAGAAGGTCTTCTGAACTCAGCAGGAATGGACCTTCTGGAGCCCCATGTAACACACAAACCTCCTATCTCTCTCTCTCTCTCTCTCACACACACACACACACACACACACACACACACACACACACACACACACACACACACACACACACACACACTAAAAAAGTAGTTAACAGAATCAGATCACTGCTGTAATGACTGTAATTCAGTCTAATGCTTCATAAGCAGTTTAGCAAAAACACTGAATATGGTCGAATGAATTTTACTAAACAAAAAATTGTCAACGACAGAAAGTTAACCCTTTAAAGCACGAACCAATCAAAAGGTCGCAATTATGCACGTATAACCTTCATGTCATTGGCTGATAAATACGTTCGTTGTAAAATAGTATCGTATCGGTATCAAGTTGTCCGAACCATGTGGTTTGTACGCGAGCACTCCTCACCGGTACTCCTGAGTGTCACGGCACTGTTTGGGTCAGATCTATAGAATGACCATAAATCATCCAGTTTAAGCCAACAATAGCAAACAAAACTGACCTTCAGGACACAAATCATCTTGAATCATATCGGAGAGTTTCTGTCTTCCAAACCTGAACAGATCAGCTCGCAGGTGGACCGGCTGTCTGCCATCACCACACCGCTCACGCTGGTCATACTTCAGCACAGCACTGAAGGAGCTGGAGCTGGAGAATCAGGCATGGAAGCTCAGGAATGGAGGAACACAACAGCTCTTCATTAAGGGCCAGGCGTGGGCCGGGAAGAATGGGGTCCGTCCTTCATCAGTATTCGTTTATTCGGAGCACCGTCCTATACGCAAACCAGCTCAGCTTACGAATCCAGTTGCAAGTTGGTCCATTTTCCAGTTACAGTGGCGAGGGGCAGCGACTGGCCCAGTGTACATTACCATCACTTCTCTTACTCGGTTATATACATTCGGCAGAAGTCGATACGCAGGAGTCTGATCTACGCGGTTGCTTCTTTTTCCTGGAAGTGGGCGTCTGGAACGGAGACTAATCTGATACAGACTGCACTTACAGGCCAACAGAGGCTGGAGTTCATTCTTCAAAGCCATCATTATCCTCCTGCACGCACATGCCACGGAGTTCTGAGGTAGGATAATTCCCCGGTACGTCAACGACATGTTAATGAACACTTCACCGAGAGTGTGTCCATGCCATCCCAACCGACCCCCACTCCGAAAGGTAATCAGCTGGCATTCCGGCCACTACAGGATCGTCCCTCTGTACTACAATGGACACACGTACTACACATTAACACCCAACAGCAGAGGTGGGAAATCCAGGTCCAGAAAGAAAATAATCCAACCACAGATCTTGTTTTCCGACTGCATGGACTGCCACCCAGACAGTCGGAAAACAAAATGTGTCAGAGATGGTGGATTTTACTTTCTGGACCTGGGTTTTCCACGTCTCCAAGTCAGAGGGGCTGTTTTCAAGCCCAGCTCCACAATCCGACAGTCGGAATGAAGGCATTTCCAGGAGGTCATCGCACACAGATGCCAATGATGGTGCTGGGTGACCCCGGAGGGCAAAGCAATATGACCCATTACTTGCCCCAAGAGATGGTGGTGGCTTATAATTCAACAGTAATGACAGTGGCAACCTTTTCTTCCTAATTAGGCCCGGCCTTGAGAGACGCTCCACGCAAGCATCTCACACAAGCGTCGCACCAGAAGTGTCGACACAATCTCCCCAGGCGAGGATTACGGCTACGGAATCGTTTATGTTACAACACTAATCCTTATCGCGATTTCCGAAACAAGTCGGAGCTTTCTGACAGCGGCTGCCTTCACGATGACTTTACAGGGACCCTCGACTGCAGGCCCACATGAGGAATGAGCTAATTAAGGGTGATGATACAGGTCAAGCGCTCGGAAAATGAATCGGGCAGTGTGGTCATTCCCAACGGAAACAAGTTAAAATACGCTGATGTGGTTCGACTACAACTGGAAAGTGGGATGAAGGTGGATGAAGCTGAAGGGTTGACGGGGTGAAAATCTTCAGGCCACCTTCACAGAGGGGGCAACAGGGGAGCTGAAGGGCCTGAAAGGCAGGGATGATCACGTGAACGAGACCACGAAGGATGTGACGGACGTGGCCGATGAGGAGTCCCTGAGAAGGACCTGGTTAGCCATTGATTTCTGGACCATATCTGTAGGTTACTCTGATTCTGAGTTATGAAACCTAGACTGTAACTGCCCATGCGGTGCGGATCTCGGGTTCTAAGTATTAAGGGTTCTAAGGGTTATGGGTTTTGGAGTTCGACACGTCAACCAGTGCTCCAAGCATATTTGTTTGTGCTTAATTGGATTAACAGTATTTTGAGATCCGAGTGACATTAATACACATCCCATCTTCAACGCGGCGATGTGCATCCGGCATCCCATCGTTACATAAGATCAGATATTTCTGCACTAATAATTTCTCGGCACGTTAGCCTGTATTTACGCATTCACATAGGTAGGAGACCCCGCCGCGTCCGTTTAAACATGTGGAGTGTGATGTAATGTGTATGCTGGAGGCCAACCCTCGATATCTAGAATGAGCGAAGGCCGGCTTCGAATCCGTCTAATGAGGACTCGACCAAGCTGTAATCCTCAGATACGTCTGCGCAGCCACCCCACTCAAACCATAGGGGGCACAAGCGGAGGCTTATTATATGAAAGGATGCAGGTTTAGTCTCATCCGTCTTGCGCTGTAGGGCTGAAATATGGCAGGCGATCGATTGAACGAACGGTGTACAATGCACCGTGTCGTCGCACACAGGGCCCATTTATTCTGTTCCTGAGGGAAGAAGAAACAACTGATGTGTACAGATTACAGCACACAACATGTGACACGGAGTACGGTGGCACTGGATCCCAGTTACCTCATCACAGGCAGTTCTACAATATGAAATTCCTTAAACCAGTGGTTCTCAACTAACCATGACCCACATACCGACAGCACACACCAAGACCTTCCTACCACCGGTTCCGACGACCAGGCACCCCTTCCCTCCGTATTTTAGAGCCCTTCAGACTTGCATGGGGTTGTGCTGATGCTAAAATGTAAAGGGCAGGGGTGCCCCCAGGACCAAGGTTGAGCTCACCTTAATCTCACACGGTCGTCCAGGCCCCACATGAAGGGTACAACCCAAATGGTGCCCATGTTTAACCCGTCCTGGTCCCATCACTGAACATAGCTGGGATTGATGTGGGGCCAACATGCAAACTGTGGTCAAACCTTTCTGGTTCCCAGTTGGGCTACCCATACAGGACCCATAGGGGCATGCTACCATGAAACTACAGTACTGTAGGTTTGGACTAGGTTATCCTGAGATCACACCACCCTGAGCAGGGTACAGAGTGTGGCGTGAGGAACACAGTGTGCAACACCAGTCAAACATGTTATCAGGACAGACTGAGACGAGACTTTCTGCAAAAAACTCATCAGATCGATTCTCTGGCAGCTCTTCTCCTCATCCCCCCGAGATGTGTGCTCATCTGTCTCCCTCGCACTCTCAAACACTTTCCCCGTCCTTTGTTCCTCTCTCTCTCTCTCTCTCAGAGCTGTTATGTCATATGTTGGACGGCGCTACCAGGCTGATGGAAGACCTCTTGCTTATTTGTTTAGAAGCCCAATGGAAGCGAAGAGACACCAAACTTGACTCAAGTCTCCTCCCTTCATTATCGTCTCTCCCCTCTCGCGCTCTTTTTTTTTTTTTGCTTTCTTTCTGTCGCTCGCCCTCTCACACTGGTCCCTCCTCCCTCTCCACTCCTCCGCATCATGTGACAGTCAGCTCCAGTTACTATAGTTACCGTGCCTTTCCTGGGGAATGTGATTGTGGGTTTGATGCTCTCTTTCTCTCTCGACCGTACACTCGCTTTCATTCTTCCTCTCCCCCCCGTCACCTCGTCTCTCTCATTTTCTCTTCTCTCACTTTCTCTCCCTCACTGCCTCTCCCACCATTTCCCTCTGTCATTCGGAGCCTCTCTCTTTCTCTCCCCCCATCACTTTCTACTCAATCTCTCCCTCTCTCTCTCTCTCTCTCCCTCTGCCTCCCGTGGCAGCTGCTAAATTATTGATTTGATGAAATATTTAGCTGTTATTCTGCTAGACCGCTGAGTGCTCCAGTTGTGGCCTAATGGCAGGCAGTCCTCTAGTCGCAGAGGGTCCACCACGCCTCTCTGCAGCTTTGCTCAAGACCCCGCTGCCTGTCACCAGGGGGGGCACGCCCAACCCACCTGGGCACATCTTCAAGCTCCGCCATCCACTAACAGCCGATATTTGGGAATACAGTTATTCTTCGTTCAAATGTGGATTTTTGATTTCAGAAGTAAACTGTAAATTTGTGGGCGGGGCCAGGCCCATGTCAGTGTTGATCGAAGTCTTTCGCGTCGCTCCTGTTGAACGACTCCGCTTTCGGGCCTTTCCAGAGAACATTCACCGAAGCCCCTGAATGGGTTACGCTTGCACTGTAACTGAGCTCGGGTTGACGTGATGTGAATCAGTACTCAGTAGTATCGTCGTATTTTGGTCAGCGCCGTTAAAGGCACAGACTTCCTTCCTGACCGTACCGAAGACCAACCACAGTAATGTAACAACGCACGTCGGGTTTGTTTGGGTTTGGCGTCCATAGGTTGACGTTTCTTGCCTCATAACAACCGATTAACAGCCGGGAGATGGACGTATGTCCACTGAACCAATAAGAAGATCTTAAAAACACAGGCATTGGCTTCAAATAAGAACATCTAAAAACTGGAGCTGAGAGCTCTCACACGGACATAAAGAGAAAAACAATGTCACCCTGACCAGACTCTAAGATCACCATGCTCCCAGAAAATGGGGGGATGATGGTGGTGGTGGAGAAAACAGTGGGCTACATTTCTGGACACATCATCTCTCTAACTAACTATTTCTGCTCCACGAAGAGGGACCCTGATGCTGAGGAAATGCAGTGTGAGAGAAAATGGGCCAGGCTACCCATCGCTCTTGCTCTCTGACCTGCCCTTACTAAAATAAGCACGCAGTGGAATACATTCTACTCGGCTAAGCGTGCAGTCATCCCACACTGCGTGTACGTTAGGATTTGCCAAGACATAATTATAATAAAACCCCAGCACACCCGACACCACTGCGTCACCTACACAACGAGGCACTTGCTTGATTGCTGCTGTTTATTCATTAAAATAAACCTCCTGTCGCAACACTAATAGGTTCCTCGTTCTGATGGTCACCACCCCCCAATCCCCCTTCGCTCCTTTTCCTGCTTACCCCTGGTTTCCTGACAGGGAAGACGGATTAAACGGACGCAATATAACCGACAGCAGAGATGCATCGCTCCATACCAGCGTCTCCCGCCCTATACTGCTGCCCGCGGGCTGTGCTGCGTCCACTGTGGTCCTGACATTTAATCCAGTGTGCAGTGCAGGTTCCTCCCCTGCATGGCTGAGCTGGGCTCAAGGCCAGCCTGCATCTAGGGATGAGTAACAGGACCACAGAAGATCATCCAATATTTACAAGGGCGGCCACAAACGATGACGATCTCAAACTCTCGAATCAGCAGTGATTAAATGCCAGATCCGAATTGATTACCGAGGTAGTTGAAGCGTAAACCAACCCTCTCAGCGAACCTGAAAAAGGCCCATTACAGACACGTCAGTGAGGGTTGAGCAGGGTAGAAAGCAGCCAATCACAGGCCTTTCTGCTCCGAACATCAGAGCGATGATGGTACAGTCGGTATTCAGGTCAGCGTTCTGATCCTCACTGCACTGGGCCGAGTGATGTAGTCATGGTACTCTGTAGTACCAACCAAACTGGGTCTGTAGCGATACCCTATTACAGAGTATCTAAAGTAATTACACTGATTTGGGGCAGTGAGCACACGTGCCCAGAGCGGTGGGCAGCCCTATCCTGGGCAGCTGGGGAGTTCAGTGTTGCTCAAGGGCACTTCAGTCATGTCCTGCCAGTTCAGGGATTCAAACCGGCGACCTTCCAGTCACAAGACTGGTTCCCTCACCAACACGGCTGCTCCCAAGCTGATGATTCCCTGAATCCTGAAAGAAAACCACGGGGACTGTAAAGGTAATTGTACAGTGAAGATGTTACAGTGGATCGTGTGCTGTTTGTGTGTCGAGCCACTAATTTATCCATACAGCACCGAGCAGGCAGCGAGGCAGAATTGAAGAAGTCCCTGCAGCCGTGTCTGTCAACACTTTGTTCCACAGTGTTCACACAGTGTCTCTTTAGGGGAACACTCCCCCTCTGCACTTCTCTCCTGGGTGACCCAGCCCTGATCTGGCAGTGCCCAAAAGAGCCAGGGAAAGCAACTGAAGTGAAATTAAAAGGAGCCTGGTAATAACGCCAGCGGTGCCACAGCATCGCTCTGGAGACGGCACGGAAACTGGTGTACGTGGTCTGCACTGCTTTCGGGAACATTGACTGGATGTGGAAAGTGAATCCAGCAGATATGGATGTGTTTAAGGAGAGGGTGGCATCTGCGGCTGGATTCTCTCTCCAATAACGTCTGAAAGGGCACAGATTCACAGAGAAACGCTGCTGCTGTCCGAGTGGCTGATTAGCCAGGTCTCTGTGGCAACGGTCAGTTTCCTAGCAGCACAGCACTGCTTATGGAAAAATGAATGAAAATCTACCCAGGGAGGAAAGAGGGAGAGGAGGAGACACACGGAAGGAGAGCAAGAGAGACGAGGGCAGAAACTGAGACGCCCACCTTATACACACACACACACACACAGACACACACACCTTCACAGCACATCAGGTGTGCGGGAGCACCCTGAATCACAGAGGTCCTAAAAATAAAAAAAGAGGACAGACCGTTTTGGTGCAACAATGTAAACAGCTGTTCAAACAGGATCTGCTGACCTGGATTATTGTAATGGTTTGCCTGAAGAGCGAGTAACACTGTTCAACACAACACAGCTACAAATCTCTTTCTGAGCGCAAACTGGTCAGCGACTCAATCTGACCTGGCCAGTGTTTTCTCGTCTGCCCGAGTGCGTGATCTTGTAGGAAATAAGTGCATTGGGTCTGGACTTAAGCTGCCATAGTCTGCCATAGACCACCGCTGGTGCAGATTTCATATTGTTTATTCAAGAGATGCGAGCATTTAAAACCTGGGTGCTGCATCACACGTGTTGGAGCAAAAAAAATCGCTGCGAGACGGTTCCAGTCATGCATGCAACAGCATTTCGGTGTCATGTTATAGAAACAAACATCCCAAAGACTGCACAATTCCATCCGGGACATTTGGAAAAGTGAGCTAAGATGCCGCATTCCAGCTCCGGTGCGGGAACATTTTCTGATGGCGTGAGTGTTTATCTTCTGTTTATCCTCAAATTGTGAATTAGGCTCCGAGCATCCGTGTACTGTACCGAGATATATCATACTGTACGCCAGTCAAAAGTCCCCTCCTCCCAGTGAGTGTTTATGCATTGTGTGTGTGTGTGTGTGTGTGTGTGTGTGTATCTCCACTGCAGCAGAAAGATGTGCTCAGGTAAACTAAATTAAACACAGCCGCTCAAGGCTGCACACCTTCCCTGACCACTGCATCAGCAAACGCCTCCTGCACCCCCCCCCTTTTATTCCGTGAAACGGACAGCGCGGTCCGAAAGCCGGCAAAATTGACATTTATCACCGATTTGCCACAGCTCTTCCTGCCTGCGCTGCCACACCGAGGTCCTGCTCTCACACTGCTGATGTTAAAGCCAACAGTTTACTTCAGTAATCTGTAAACCATTACACAAAATTACAGGAGGCTCAGATTATGGGGGGTGGTGGTGCCTGAGGGGGCTGCACGTCTATTCAATCCAAGGGATTAGCGTTTAGGATTAGAGAGGCTTCCTGGACGGGGCGACGGCTATAGAGCTGCTTCGGGAGAACGGCGGATCTTTGGTTGCTGTGATACCATTAGACATGGCATCAGTTGTTTTCCCTAATGCCGGAGTCTAATTGCCCTTTTGGGAATGATAAGGGTCTGATCATTTGGAATAATGACATCAGCTGATACGTGCCGAGAGGAGGGTTCGAGCGATGCCTGTACGGTGGTGGGGATCGGCGATATTCATATTTCACATTCATAATTAAACGCCACGTCCACACTGATTGGTAACGAGGAGGACGGCGAGTTTGAAGGAGTGTGTGCGAGTGTGTATGGCGTGTGCATTAGAGAGATGTACACTTTGCGCCTGCAGCGACTCTTCCAAGAGTGCAGCTCTGTGTGCTGTAAAAGGTCTGAAAGCAGGTCCGCACCAGTCGCCTGACGGACAACGCACTCTCTGACCACATCCCCACCTCAACCCCCCCTCCTCCCGACCTCCCTGCTTCATCTTCCCTTCTTTTCTCCGTCTTCTCCATCCCCCGTTCCACTCCGCCGCCGCCGCCGCCCCCCCACTTGCCCATTACTGGCATTCAGTTCTGCTCTATTCAGCGGCTTTCTTTTCAGATCCTCGCTGCTGCACACTGCAGGGCTGAGGGCTACAGAGGACATACAGAAAAGAGTGCACTAGCCCAGAGCCACGGGCAAGGGCCCTATACACTCCCCCCTCCCCTACGAGCGCACACACCCCTGGCTATTCGGCCTCCGATGCTCCGAAGCACACAGCAGCTCTTCGCATGGGTGGCAGCAAGAGGTTGCACATGAACACAACACACACACACACACACACACACACACACACACACACACACACACACACACACACACACACACACACACACGGCTGTGCAGAAAGGCTGATTAGGGTTTGCATGAGAGCACATGTACAGATCATGCGTGCCCACAAGCGACAAACACATATATACAAATTAATGTAGTCCACGAAAACCAACTGTGAAAAAGTAGAAAAGGACGAACACACACACACACACACACACACACACACACACACACACCTGCATATGCACATACATACAAAACTCTCCCTGCCTTTGTTACTTGTTCCACTGCAAACACAACCAATAAACAGGAACATCTGCAAAACATCTGCATCAATGCTGTAATAAATATGAAAACACGGCTCTTTGTTGTGACAGTATGTAGGATTAATATTTCTAATATCTCACTTACCTCCGATCGCCTGCTCTCACTGACCAATCAGCATCCTCCCTCAACCTCAACTCAACGTTGCTTTATTGGCATGAAAAACATTCACACCTGTATTGCCAAAGCTGTGTGTGTGTGTGTGTGTGTGTGTGTGTGTGTGTGTGTGTGTGTGTGTGTGTGTGTGTGTGTGTGTGTATGAACATAAAGACCAAATGAATCAAACCATGCATGAAGATGATGATGACTACATTCCTGAATGTGAAGTATAATAATAACGTATGATGGTTAAAATTACGAATTTAACAAATGAATGTTGATGACGTGTATTTTTGACATGGCTTGGTCACTTGCTGTCCATCAGACTGCGCCAAGCATCAACCTACCCTACTGTACCTGCACCAGAGTGAAGAAAAAATCATACATCATAAAAATATTGATCTTTAAACATCTGGAGTTGGTGTTGACGCGGACACTTTTGTCCTGTAAACGAACACACCCTCAAAGTCTGTCCTAAAGGCAGCGTGGACCAGTAGCTCTTACTGGGGGAAGGGTCCTGTGAGGGTCATTTTACACTGGTCTCTGAGCTTCGAGATGCTCCCTATGATTCTCTTCTGCAGCTAATAAAGCCTCACCTCAGCAACACAGCTGACGCCTCACAGCACACTCCTGAAGATCGGTCCAGCGGCTTCGTTTTGAGTTGAGTTGATCCCGTAAAGTCCGTGTGAATAGCTTATTGCTTAAAATCGAGCTGGTCCTCGTCCCCAACTCATGGAGCTCCATCATTCCAGAGATCGCTTTATACTCCTCTAGTCTATGCCTAGTATTAGACATGGTGCCAACAGGTTCATGTTTGTTCTTCCCTCTGTTTCATAGTCCTAATCTACTGGCAGTATGTCTCTACGGGGACTAGACAAGTTGTGTGCTTGTCCGCAAACATTTGGACATACAGGGCATGTGGGTTTAATGAAGAAACCTCCAAAACCTATAGAGGAACCAATCGCCGCTTCTCCTGAAATCCATGGTCTAGGGTTCGATCTGGGCGCCACGGTCGGGGTCACATGACTGCTTCAACTTGTCGAGTGCATGGTGGAAAACTCCAGAAACCCAGAAAACTGAGTCACCAGAGAAGAACAGATGAGAGACCAGGGCTGGCAAAATGTGGAGAACCTATGGTCAGTAAGTTCTACAGAACGGAAAGCAAACAGAACATTCCAGTGAAATTCGGAAGATGGGAAAGACCGAGTGAGTGTACGGGGCAGAACGAGATGCAGCAGTCGAGCAGGGTCAGAAGACAAGCAGAGAACGAGAGAGCGAGCTTATGGAGCAACAGTCCATTAAGAGTCCAGACACGTTGGGGCCGTCTACTCGTGTCATCTCACACCAACCTCCCCCTCTCTTCTCTCGCTAATCAATAGAGAAGCACTTAGGGGGGTCTGAGCAGGGGGAGTGGGCAAGGGCCTGCTCGTTAGGGCCTGTAATGGGCCCCGCAAAGGGAGCGCTCTCGCACCACTGCTGCGTTCACACCGACCATCTCCAAAAACATCTTCCCATAAACAGAGTGGCTGAAAACATCTGGCCAAACAGCTGTTCGACTCACTGCGAGAGTCAATAGCCAAGCACATCAACGTGGACAAAAGTATCGGGACACCTGGTAATCAGCAACCCGAGTTTATTCCACTTTTTTGGGGAGTCTCTACCGTTTCAGAGCATTGCAGTGAGGATTTGATTGCACTCACATCATTAGTGAGGCCAGGGTGTTCCTTTCATCTCATCTCCAACTCATCCCAAAAGGACTGGATGGAGCTCCATCATTCATCAGGGCTTCATACCCCTGTAGACCACGTGTGGCGTGAGGTGTGGTGTCGAAAACGCCACATTTTAAATCCAGGTCTTTCAATAGAACAAGCCAATGCAGTGTCCTGTCAGTGCTAATAGCGCCCTCTTGTGGAGTATCTCCAGTCTGCTGAATCGTTCTAGTTAAGCGAGGAACCGGGCACACAATGGCAGTTCGAAGCGTTACGCATGTTCACGGGCCTGCTGCCGATCTTCGGGCCAGCGCCGATGTGGGGCTGATCCCCCTGGAACCACCAACGTTACAACCCCCTCTGCCCCTCTCTGGAAGGAGACCCATTTTGAGGCTAAATATTTCATCTGCGGACAGCTGCAGCTTTTTATCGAGTAAATAATTGAAAGGAGAATGTGGGTTTGGCAGAGCCAGAGTGGGGGTTGGGGTTGGTACGTATATCCGTTCTCCAGCAGATGCTACGGAAATCACCTAGAGCTAAGACGTAAACCCTGTATACGAGATATGCATCGGACCACGATATGAAATTTCCATTTATGAAAATACTCCAGAAAGGGAAATGCAGGAGATACGGATTCGTCCAAACACAGTAACACACTAACCTACAAACAAAGCATGACAAACAGCTTCAGTTACATTATGTCCACCTGGAGACATGGACATAAATCATGTCCCAAACTAATTTAGCTGAAAAATAAAATCCAGCCATCCCATCAAAACCTGCTTAGACCATCAATAAAGAGGACTTTCTTTAGATGAGACCTTCTTATTTAAGCCTCAAACATCAGTTTGGTCTGCTCTTGATTGTTGGAGTGAGTGGGATCACCACCACAAGGTCCAAAGAACTCTGAGGCCTTCAGAACGAAGGTTGTAGATGCAGAGGACTCTGGGAAGGGATTTAAAAAGATGTCAGAAGCTTTAGAAATCAGCCGTTCAACTGTCCGCAAAGTCATCTACAAGTGGAGAACATTTAGAACAGCTGTCCTAGCAAAGCTCAAGATGCGTGAAGATCCAACAAAAGAGACCAAAGAAGTGTGATTTTCTTGGGAGGTGGAGGAGGAGGAAACCTTACTGTCAATCAATAACCAGGGGAAGACTGACGTTCTCCAGAGAACATCTAGACGAAGAGCAGGACTTCTGGAATCCAAAGATGAATTATTTACATGAGCACGAGAACCTCATAGCAGCTGTGAAGCACAGTGGTGGAAGTGTGGTGGTTTGGAGCTGCTCTGCTGCAGCAGGGTGTGGAGATCTCTCCATCATAGAAACCACTATGAGATCTTTATTGCATCAGAGGGGGCTTGAGGAGAACGTAAGAGCGTCTGTACAAAGACTGAGCTGAAAGAATTCCGCACGATGTCGATGTCCAGTCGATGTCAGAGACGGTACATGGTTCAAGAAACATCTAACTTTGTTTAGTGTTCGAACCTTTTCCACGGAATAAACGTGCATTTCTGTTACTTAAAAACAGACGTTTCTTCGGGTGTGTGTTTAGCTAGATCACATCCATCTCTCGGTGTAGTTAAACTGAAGATTAAATATCCGGATGTTCGTTAACGGTGTTCATGTGTCGGTTTGTAGTAACAGTCACAGCACCGCCAGCAGCAGTAAAAAGTTCGTTATGTTTATTTTTGGAAAAGAACCACAATCTCATTTTAAGTTCCAACCACGACAGAGGTTTGGGGAAACTGGACATTACAAATTCTCTCCGAGGGCTTTGGAGTGGTCCACCTCACCAGCTGGAGCCAATCATCTCCGAGGGCTTGGATTCTGAAAGGCCTCCTTTCCAACTACTGCTGGACGACCGGGGTGTTTCCTAGTCAGACCATGTTGATGCAAGTGGTAGGACTTGAGGGCTTTGCACCGTGACTCATAATGATGAGTACACAGACGTAAATTTGTGTGTGTGTGTGTGTGTGTGTGTGTGTGTGTGTGTGTGTATATAAACATAACCATGCACAAAGGGCGGTACACCCACATACACAACATTCAGGCACTCTCATTCCCTCTCTGCTCTCCAACTCGTTCTCGTCCACCCACACAAACACAGCAACGTGCATAAACAACGTTTTCCCTCAACCTGCGCGGTCACAACAGCCCTGATGGAAGACTGCGCTGACCACAGCGCAACACCACGCATCACGCCTTTGCGCCTGCATCCACTGCTCCCTGCGCCGGACTCTGGAAACGACTAGAACAGCCCGCTCAGACGAGGCGCTCTCGTAAGGGCAGCGTTCGGGGAGACGGCGCAGGGAGTGGCACTGCCGTCTGCATGCTCCAGTAACACGACCGAGCCCACGCTTTGTGCTCTCCTGCAGCAGAACAGGAAGCATGCATCTAGTTCATGGCATTATGGCTGATCGTTCCTCGCTCCGGGACTGGTTTTATTTACTTTGCATTAACTACCACTGACCTGGAATCCGAATTACAGCGCGATTCCAGAACAGATTTAGAACGGCAAAAGAAGGTGCTTAAAATATTCATTTTGTGACGAGGGAAGGAGGAAATGAGATGCGTTGAAGGTCACCACGCTCCCCTCCTCCTCCTCGTTCTCTGGATTTCTCTACTTCGCTCTGTATCTGCCGTGGGTTAAGTACACAGAGTACACAGATCTGGCCCAGCGTTCTGACCACCAGCAACCATTTATAGATCTACACACTACACTCAAACGTTTGTGGACACCCCTTCTAATGAACACAGCTTAGAATCCGTTTAGAACCGTTATCCATGCGTAGAACCATCCTCTTTTCAGCGTCAGCGTTCTTAGATGGTCTGTTTACTTCCTTGAATCCCCTCTTCCATCGACCCGTGCCACTGGTTGCAACGCAACCCCAAAGCATGACTTAACAGTTGGAGAGGTGTTCTTTTCATGAAATCCTGTGCTTCGACCTCATCGGTCCACGGGACTGGTTTCTAAAATGCGTCAGGCTCGTTTAGATGTTCTGATGTGTGAGGTGAGGAGAGGTTTTCCATGAAGTCCATCTTCCTTATCTGTTAACTATCATTTCTTAAATGCATTTCTAAAGTTAACTGCTGCTTTGTGGGATTCAGCCACTGATGTTTTCAGCTGCAACACAATACTGTGTTGCTTAAAGTCCAAGCCTTTGGACCCGGTCCAAACTCCAGCATCGTTTAATATCGCAGTGTGTACTGCAGAACGACAGAATATTTCATTTCAGCTTTGAGAAAAGCGAGAGCACTCACTTCTCCACGTTATCCTACGCAAAACACGCAACGAGTACCATCTATTATAGGCGGGACACTGGAAAATGCTATTTTCTGGCTCATTCGATAACTACTGTACTGTTTCAGGCACTTACGTTGCACTGACAGCTCAACGTTCTGCAGCGCGAGCCGCTGTATATAATTCATCGTGTGTATACAGTGCTGTGGCACGACATGCTACAACGTCTATATATAGTGGTAGCGTATGATTTATACGTCCCTCAAACTGAAAACAGAGCACTAGCTGAGCTTGGGTTCCCGAAGCCGTGCGGCTCGCGGCGACGAGTACGGTAGACGCAGGGCGGGTGTGGAGTGTGTATTGATTTCAGAAGCGGATTACAGAGCAGGCGGTGAAGGAGAGAGGCGTGGTCCTGATCTGCCCCTGCGGCGGCCCCGGCTCATGCTGCCGTTTGCTCCTAACCTTCAATTAGTGGCCACTGGCAGTGCCGGGCACTGATTAAGCCCTAAATGCCAGCGTGCTGCATCACACACACACACACACACGGGCTACCTCAGGTCCTGCATTATTGAAGAGCAGCACCACTAATTACAGCGAGGAGAGCTTACAGACAGCAGGGAGGAAACACACCTGGACGACACACACACACACACACACACACACACACACACACACACACACACACACACACACTCCGCTGAGCACCCATAAATATCAAACGCACCCAAAGCAAAACAATAATTGTAACGTCATGAAAAAAACAAGGGTATACGCATCATCAACAAGCTAATGGAAACGCTGGGGTCTCCCCATGTGGTCTGCGTGAAGCCACGCCCCCCCCAGCTCACTGCACAGCCTACGATTTATCAGTCCCTCAGATCCCATCAGGTCAGATTGATGCCCCCTCGTGCCCACCCCCTCTGTAGGGCGCTGTAGCTCACTCCAGCCTCACTAAATCTGCACTCACCCGCAGACCCTCCACCCGAAGATTTAAGGTGGTCCTGTGCAGTATCAGAGAGAGAGAGAGAGAGAGAGAGAGAGAGAGAGAGAGAGAGAGAAAATGCAGCAAAGCACAAGAGCGGTGGGAAGAGAGAGGAAGACAGAAGATTGAGAGCGCGAGAGGGAGAGAGAGTGAGTGAGAAATGAGAAGGCCAGCCTCTGCGAGAGCCTGACTCAGGTTCTTCATTACCCTCCACAGCGAAAGGTCATGGACCATTAGAGCTCACCAAATGAAGCTCACAGGCTGTTACCCACCAACCAAAACTGCTCTCTCAGCCAAACCGAGCTCCACACTCCATCCGTCCTCTGCTTTCACTTTTACTCCTCGGACTTGTGTCCAGCGTCCAGGAGTTTCAGTCTGCATCAGAGCAGGACCGACAAACCAACTGCTCAGTAACACAGACTGACCAGCTTAGTTGGGACCCGTGGAAATACCAGCAACAATTTCCATAAAATGAATTCCGTCGCACACCTCACTGGTATTTATAGTCTGATCCTCCTTGTGCAAACGCGCTTGGTGACATTATTTGTCCGATGACCTTATATAGACATCGGTTCGGTCAAATTCAAACTATTAAACATTGGTTCCACAATCAGAGAGATTAAAGCACTGCTGGGGAAGTAAAGGCTAAGATCATCTATTCACACACACACACACACACACACACACACACACACACACACACACATCAGGGATACAAATTAGGCAGTTGTTCTAAAGGTTACAGGTCAAAGTTTTAATTTAAGCACCTTTTAAATGAAATGTTAGAGCACTTGAACTGAACTCCTCCATGATTTAAGGTGGAACAGAAAACTCAGCTGCAGTATTTAAGGTGGAACAGAAAACTCAGCTGCAGTATTTAAGGTGGAACAGAAAACTCAGCTGCAGTATTTAAGGTGGAATGGAAAACTCAGCTGCAGTATTTAAGGTGGAAAGGAAAGGAAAGCGGACGGATCAAAGCGGACGGGACTGACTCGGTGTGACTGCAGCGGTCTGGAGGCATCAGACTCTGTGAGATGGGGTGAGAAACAGAAAGGCTGAGCTGGTTAAGGTGAAATGTGAGGTGACAGAGGAGCTCTGAGTGACAGCGTCGAACAGCAGCCCCACTGAGGCGCCGTGATCTGACAGGTACGGACGGCGAGACCCGCGGAGCGGAGTTCTTTAATTCTGAGCGTCAGCCGACACTGATCCCATCTTTCTGTTCCTGTGAATACAGCCACACAAGTTAGATGTTCGGCCCTGAGCACTGGAGCTTCAAAGCCCTGTTGTTCTCAGTGTGTTTATCGAGAACCCGTGACATTCGGCCCAGGCCTCGAGGTTATGAAAATCAAACAACTCCATAGAGACCGAGTGTGGGTGTGGTTTGGGAGCTGCACAGCACCCACAAACACAGACAATGGTCAGGATGAAGGTGGTCAAATAGGCAGTGTTTGGACGTTCTGGCCTTGCACACTGCTCGTGTGTACATTGGTTGATCACCAATCCCGAGGTTCATTCCAGAAAATACAGCTTCCCTGCTCCACAGCTCAACGTCGGGGGGCTTCGTACCCCTGTAGCGCATGCCTGGCATTAGTGCCAATGGGTGCGTGTGCTCCAGAGAGTCCTATTCTACTGGCAGCATCCACTGTGTGTGCATTTGCACATGTGTGTCAGCAACGGCTGCAACTTCAAGTAGTAGTGCAGTTTCAAGCTGCTCTGATCCCTCCAGAGAATGCTCCTCACTCATAAAGCACAGCGGTGAAAACAAAGGATCGGAAACCGGGTCTGATCAGGCCGCGGTGCATCGGCGTGATTACCGAGAGCGACAATGCAACTGAATGGAGAAACGAATGAGAGGGAGGGAGAGAGAGAGGAGATAAGTTACAGATCAGATTCCGAGCTTACGTTTATCTTGGTAGAGGACAAGAGCGAGAGAGACGGAGCGCGAAAGAACCTCTATCGTTCACTGGCCCTTCATAATCAGCAGTATCCTATTCACAATCATCTCCGCAATCTTTCTGCATTTAAGACGAGGAGCTTTCTGAACCATTCACACACACACACACACACACACACACACACACACACACACACACACTAAAAGCCTGGAGTTTGGGCAGTGTGGAGGAGAGCTGCTGAGTACACGGTTGCTAAGCAGAAAAAAGGATGAGTAGTCGGCGGGGCTCCCTGAACGCACAGGCACACTGCACACACACCACTTTCAGCTACAGATTTTACTCAAACTCATCTGGTTTTCAACAGCCTAAAAGCCACTGAGCCGTCCGTCCGAGCGCAACACCTAAACCTACTGACCCTCCCTCAAAGAACGGCGCTGTGGCCACTGAATCGGCCCACTCCTGCCCGAGCCACACATCAATTATAGATGCTCGCACTCTGTATTATTCAGAGCTACATGTAAAAACGGTCCTCCGCTGGCAGTCCACACAGGAAAGGGGCAGGGAAGGGGGGCTTATAGAAGGGGGACGCATTTGCGACGTCACAAACCCGGAAAGTAGGGCAGCCCGCAGAGGCCGGCCAAAAGCCCGAGACCAAGAGAGCGAGAAGGAAGGGAGCGAGAGACCAAGAGACACAGCGCAGGAAAGAGAGAGAGGGGTGTGGCTCTTAGTGGTGCCCAATCAATTTCCCTTCCAGATTAATAAGGATCCACCCACCCATCCAGTTCCCGCAGCGGGTACAAGTGGCCCGAATGGGATCTTTACTGTGACATCAAGTCCATCGTCAAGCGAACCGAACACCATTACCCCGTTCCTGCCTCCTCAAAGTGCGGGATCAGTTTTGATGCAGGAAAAATGAGATGTGGGAGGAACCGGTGGGTCTGCAGGAGTTAGTACCTACCAAAAGTGGTCCAAGGAAGAACAAGTGCAGCAAGATCATGGACACTCGGCGCTAAAATGTGTGTGAGATGTGAAGAACAGCTGGTGCAATCCGGCAACGAGCACGTGAGCATCTGAACTGAGACGGCGAGCATAAGAAGAACGCGCCATCATGAGGACGTCCGAGTGCAAGTCTGCCGCTTACCTGGAGGTGGCCCCAGGATCCGCTGTGGACAGAATGTTGTCCAGCAGAGGCAGTGGGACGCTGTGGGCACCGTTAGAGCTGGCTTTATTGCAACATATACCACGTAACCTAATCGTGAGGCCAAAGAACAGTCCGGGGGGAGGGCTTAATGATGTAGGGATCTGCTGATTGGCTCATTTGCACCACCTTTGTGTTGCCAGCTCCGAGGTACTGATAGTTCCAGTTCATCGGTGCGTGCCAATCGTGTACCAACTCATTTTGGAGCACGCAGTGACATCGATAAAACAGCCAAAACCAATTTACACAAACATCCAAAATGCACACTCATCATATTTTGAGTTTCACACATCTGGAAGAAATCAGACACGTGATGAATGTCCCAGCAAACGGGGGGGACAAAAAGAAACCATAACTGGTCTAAAGGGTCCGCACCAGCACTAAACTGTCCAGTGCGGCCTTCGTAACCATTCGGCCACTGGGAAAGGGGCCATTGCAGCTACGCCCTTTTGTGGCAGTGCCCTGTTTCAGCCAGACTGGAAAAACTGCTCGGGAATGGTTCGGGCCGGTGGTTTTAATGTTCTGGCCGATGGCAGCACACGTATACACTCACGCGCACGCTTGGCGAGAGAGAGCTGCTGAGAGTTATCATTAGGACTCTTAATTAAAGGCTGGCACTGGGGCTCATTATGACGTGCTGCTTTTATATTTAGAACATGCAAGATAGCTAGAGGCTGCGAGATTATTCAAGCCAACACACTCCATCTTTTTGATCTACCACAACTGTCACTCACTCTCTGCTCCCTCGTGGCTGCGAGAGATGGAGAGAAGAAAACACACACACACACACACACACACACACACAGTGCATGAACACAGGGCTGCGCATCTGACCATCTGATCTTAACAACTCTTCCCCCCAGCAGCATGTACAGTACATTTACAGCCCCCCCATCCTTTCTTCATCTGTCTACTTTCTTCCTCTCTCTTCATTGCCTCTCCTCATCTGCCCTTAATCCCTTTCTTTCCTTTTCTCCATCTCTCTGTTCTTTGCATCGACTCGCTCTCTCCCCCGGTTCGTTCGCTCGCTCGCTCTGTGTCTGTCTTTAATCTGTCTTCCTCTGTCAGAAGCAGAGCCAGTGCTGTGGTCTCTCTCTCTCTCTCCCTCTCTCTCTCTCTCTGTGTGTATATATGTGTGTGTGTGTGTGTGTGTGGCTCCATTGAGAGGTCTGTGGCTCCCTTGTCCTGTCGGCTGTGGCGAAGAGGCCTCAGCTGTTTTCTAGAGGGATTAGTCCAGTTCAGCACACAGAGCTGCTTCACTCTGACCTGCCAGCCAGCCAGCCAAGCAGCAAGAGCGCGAGAGGGAGGGAGAGCGAGCGAGCGGGAGAGAGAAAGCATCACAGATCTCGCACCATATGTGGGAGGAATCTGATTGGTTGTGGAAAATCTGATTGGATTTCTGTTTATTGTAACACTTATTACGGTGGTTTCTGTAAATCTGCTCAGAGCTGAACGTTACCGTCAGTCGTCGGAAGAGCATTTATTAAGCGTACTGTTACTGTATGAACACTGAGGACTTCTGTCAGAGCAATGAAGCTGCGAGAGAGAGGGAGAGAGGGAGAGAGAGAGAGCGCGAGACAGAGGGAGAGAGAGAGGAGAGAGAGAGAGGGAGAGAGCGAGAGAGCAGTAGATGAGTAGATACGTGGAGAGAGAGAGAGCATGCATTAGGTAGGCAGAGAGATCGACAGATATACGGACAAACGAAATGATGAGAGTAGATAAATCAATCATTCAACGGAGAGAGAGAACGACGGATGAGGCCACAGATTGATCGAGATAAAGAAGGAGAGATAGTGAGCAGCAGTATGTGGACGAGCGGACACTGGAGTGTGTGTTCAGAAAAGGTAGAACCACTGCTTGCAGAACCTCATTAACGTAACGTTGGTCTGTGAAAGTGTATGTAATGAAGAGCGAAGGTGATCTGGCATCGTACGAAACTGCACCCACAGCATCAGACCTGACCTTCTGGACGTGTGGAGCGTGACAACAAACCGTTGAGCTTGGCGCTGACCGCAGTGCCTCCACATTCATTGGAATCAAAATTGATGGAGGACAGAGCGATAGAGCGTGACGAGAGCGACAGGATGGATGGATCTGAAGCAAACGATTGGAAACCAATGGTTTTGGTCATCGAGAGATGATGTTACAGAGAGACAGAGAACTAGAGCACGAGACCAACGGAGAGCTTTAGAGGCTGTGTTTTGTAACTCTCAGGAGACCGGAGGGGACACTGTCTGCTCCTGCAGGCATCTGTGACTACATGAGCCCCTTCCAGTCCCATCACGTCTGTTGCTGTGAGCAGGGGCGGCAAACGGGGACACACACGCACACTCGGTCACTACATCACTAACATTTCCAACCTGACCGAGGAGGACGGCCCACTGTCCCGGTGTGACTCACACGTGGCACGGACGAAAGCAATCAGCGTGTCCAAACAGCTGTCGTAAAGCCAATATGGCGGGATGCATCACATGACACCCCCTAGTGTCAAAACTTTGATAATAAGGATTTGTTGCCAGCAGTCCAGTGGTTATTATGACCTCATTTGTCATTATGACCCTTTAACATGATTCTACGTGAGTTTGTTTTTTTAAGACTAAGGACTAAAAACACTTTCCGTCTCAATCCTGTGGGACACTGATCATCCAGAGAATGTGATGAATTATTTGTAATGATTAGATCAACAAGGATACAAAAGTTAAAAACAACCTAAACTTTCTTTATTATTTTTATTGTGTGTCTACATATCAGTATTTTCCCTTCTCGGGACTTTTATTCTGTAATTTGGACACTCTGTGAATAATCCAAGAGAGCCCCTCCCTTCTCATTGTCTTCTGTAACCCAATATCTCAGTCAGTGATGTCATCAGCCCCGCTCCCTCTCTCTGATCAGTCAGAGTCTGTATGCAGGTTGAGCATCAGCCCCGCCCCCCCTCTCTGATCAGTCAGAGTCTGTATGCAGGTTGAGCATCAGCCCCGCCCGCTCTCTCTGATCAGTCAGTCAGAGTCTGTATGCAGGTTGAGCATCAGCCCCGCCCCCTCTGAACTATAGAAAATATACGATTTGAATCCGTTGTGTCCTGCGTGCCTCAGAGTAAAACATGTCCAACGCTACTAAAATATAAATTAAGCAAATAAAAATGTCATGTTTGGTATAAAAGTCATGTTTCTATGACATTTATTACATAAACTCTCTGCTGGCTCGCTTTCTTCCCCATTGGATCTTAGCCACCTCATCCCCCAACATGCAATGCACACACACACACACACACACAGACACACACACAAAGAGAACATCAGTCATCAGACCAGGCCACCTTCTTACACTGGTCCATGGTCCAGCTTTGATGCTCATATGCCCACTGCAGGAGCTCTCAGCAGTGGACGGGGGTCAGCATGGGCACTATGACTGGCCTGTGGCTGTGCAGTGCCATATAAAGCAAACTGTTGCACTGAGCCTTGGGTTCTAATGTCCCACTTACTGGTTGTACTTCCTTGGAGCACTTTTGGAAGGTGTTGACCATAACATACCAACAATGTCTGAGAAGACTAGCTATTCTGAAGACGTTCTGACCCCACGTCAAAGTGGCTCAGGTCCTCAACATGTTTCCTGCTGTTGACGTGAAGGCTCAAACATCTCCAGCCAAATCTAAGATCAGGGTTAAATGGACAGCTTTTAGGAAGATGTGTCCACATCTGCTTGCTCTCTAATGGACAGGATAAATCTCTAGTAATGGCTTCCTGATCACTCCACCTCCTGTTCCACTGTGGGGTCCCATGAGACCCCGGACAGCTTCCCACAAATAATCAAATAAAGAAACAGGAAGTCGAAGAAACTAGGAGCCGAGAAGCCAGACCAACCTGACGTTCAACGAGAAGCTTCATGCAGTACTCTGCCCTGACCACTTTCCCTGGAGTCTCTCCTGTAAAGCTTCGTGATGAACTTAAGGTAGGACGAAGGTAAAGAGGGATCGGAGACCGAAGTGGAGGTAGGACTTGGGGTCGGAAGATCACTGTGAATTCTGTGCATCTTCAAGCCCTCTCTGCGAAGCTCATTTACATATTTCATCTTCGGAAAGCTTGAAATGACACACCAAAGATGGCTCTTCACAGAATGTCATTGCCTGCTAGTCTGAAGAGCTCTTTCAACATCTTGTTTGTGTTTACCCTCAGCAGAACACAGACGCACGAGATCCACTCCAACACTGTTTCAGGTTTCGGGCGAAACAGTTCTGCAAGGGTAAGCAATTCAAGATTCACATCTCATCTCACCTTTAGAACACGTTTGCCAACACGCCCACGCGAAAACTCACCGTTATTTGTGTACACAAGCCAACAGTGGTGCTGATCACCATCTGGCAACACCACGAAAATGTGCTTCTACCACGCTTCGTGCAAGCTCCAGCCACTGCTCCTGCGACACTGCAGAAGAGTCAATGAGACGGAAACATGGCGAGATGGCGGAATCGCAGAGGTTTCCGAGCGAGTCTCAGCATCTGCCATCTGGGGCTGAAACTTCAGAGCGTCATTAAAAAGTTCTTCTCCCCTTTGAAGTGACAGAACGTCACTGAACTCCACAGGAGAGGCCTTCAACCTGTATACAAAATAATAAGTCACTCCAGTCAGGTCAAATTTACACCGTCGCAGCAGGAACCTCGCTATGGAACCTGCAATCCTGGTCTACAACGGAGGTTCACAACCCTTTCCACCTCAGGACCCACCTGTTTATAAATGAAGTCATTAGATAGAGAGACAGATAAAGACAGACAGACATACAAATAGAAGAACAGACAGATGGACAGATCTATAGCCATAGACATAGATGGACAGGTAGGCAGATAGATCTATAGGTAGACGGATGGACCACTAGACAGACAGACCGAGAGAGGGATATAGATGAAGCAGCCCAGAACTCGAGCCCATGTTTCTCGAGCTCCCCTTCCTTGACCACCGAGCGTGTGGTCTGCACTTCGCAAACTGGAAAGTGTAACTTCTCAGAAGCTTCAAAGAAACAGCAGATCTTCATGAACTCATCTCGCGTATCTCAAAACTGATTTGGTCAGATATCAGATCTCAAGCTGAGAAACGTGGACGTCCACGTTCACATCAGCTGTTGTACTGCTATTCCTTCAGATCAGCACATCAGCTGGGCTACGGTTGCTCAGCAAAACGTGCCGGATCCTCTTTATGTCCATCACACATAAATAAAGACATAAAACATGGCCCCTAAACGACATGTCTGTGTTTATAACGAATAGGTGAGATGTTGCAGGGACGGTCAGGTCACATCGATAACGTTGTCCAAGCATCGCTCTTCTGAATGGCAGCTTACCTGCACGGTGTGAAACACTCCTCCACCCCTTCTGCTTCATTTCACTAACAGGAGGACTATTAAGACTGTACACGCCAGACAATTATGGCCAGATCACTCCCTGTCCTGTGTCTCCCCCCAGACCCCAGATTGGCTCTGATAAACAAGATGAGACAAGAGAGGGGTGGGACGAACCTGTTTTTAGAAGGAACGTCCATTTTGGACAGCAGCTGCGGTGTGTGCGGAACAGATCATATGATGCAGAGGGGTCATTCCTGGCAGCGGAGACAAAGGCGGCTCAGTGGGAGCGGTGACCAAGGAATCCTCAAAAACAAGTCAAAGCTCGTTCCCATCAAAGACGCTGAGCCCCAAGGCCCTGCTTCTTTGAGGGTGACTGGAATTTCTCAATGAAACTGGAGCTTAAGACAGAACACTGCTGTGAACCCACGCTCTAAGACAGTGTGGTCAATCAGAAGACCGTCCCTGTGGTATACTTTCCATATCAAACACTGGAAATTACATATTGGGTAAAGAATAAACTTCCACCCCCAAACGGGAAATTTTTAAACCCTTAAACCCGGACCATTTGGCGGGTATTTCAGGTCCAGCAAGTCACAATCCGTCCTGGACCCGGGTGGCTCTACTGCGTCCCCGCTCAGGTAGTTGGAATAAAATCCTGGGCTGGATTCGGACTTTCTGGGTGCAGCTCTACCTCAAATAGTAGGCGGGGCTTAAGAAACGCTGGACCAGGAACACCAACCTCTGGTGCACAAGAACAGTCCACAACGAACGCATCATGAGAGCAAACAAGCTGGACTTAATTCATTGATTGGAGGAATTGATCGGATCTGGGGTCCAGCGACGTCGTTTGCAGGGTGTCAATTAGCTGCTGATTGAAAGCCTGTAAACAAAGTGGCCGTGCTGGACTAAAGCACCACTCACCTTGTCGCCCTCCCCTAAAGGCGCTCGCACCAGAGACGACCTGTGAACAGCAAGCAGTGCGGTGACAAACCCGTCCCGAACAATACATCAATAATTACATGAAGACAAAGGAGGGACACGAGCTGCAACCCTCAGCCTTCAGGACGTCTGATACGGACTGGGGATATTCTCACATTCAGTTTCCTAATGAAGAGGAGGAACCCGTAAATAAATAAATAAACCATAAAATAAAAGTCCTTTATAAAATTATTACTATTTACAACAAAATAAATAAGAAAAATCCTAATGATCTCAATTTTCTTACGACACTGTCAGAATTGTTAGTTTGTGAGACTATAATGCAGAATTTTGCAGCAAAGAAAACTTTAATTTTCTATTTTCAAATTAAATCGTAGAACGGAGGAACAGAGGGAGAACTAAATCAAACAAATCGTTCAAAGGGTTCTGTGAACACGAACAAGGAAATGGGCAACAGCAAAAAAATATGAATCTAAGCCTTGAAAAATAATGCTGGTCGACGCAGGCGTCTGCCGTCCGTTGCGTCAGATCCGGGGATCTGGTATTCTCCAAGCGCGATGGCTGCCCAGCAACAAATGGCAGCAGTTCGAAAAGAAGCGGTAGGCTTTCGTTACGACTCGAAGGAAACGTGGACGATCTCTCCCCCCTGGCGTCGAGAGCAGGGCACGTAATGTGGGAAGGCTACTTAGGAGGATGGGAAATTGACACGTCTAAATTAGTAGGGGCGAAAAAATGGAAATAAATAAATAGAAATCCAGAAATCCTCAATACGAGGGGAAATCACTTCGTGTTTGATGGTACTTTAATACTCCTCTTATGATCATATATATATAAAAATATATTGTGCAACTAGAGACGATTTTCTGAAACGTTAAGATTAAAAAACACTTTTTAATTGTTCTTAGAATGTTTCATAAGAAAAAGTGACTAAATTAATACTTAATTCTTTAAAAAAAAAAGCTCAGAAATGCCTTTACATTCATAATCTAGACACTTTAAATGAATCCAGCCTCAGATTTCCAACCCCATCCCGATCCCTCCTGCTCTTACGTAACATCTCAGACTCGGGAAAGACTTGGGAATGCGCTGATTGGCTGGAGGAGGAGTGCGGTAGGCAAGGAAACGGTTCAGGGCTCCTCAGGACAAAGACTGGGAACCACTGGATTTGAATGCCAGATTTAGAACTGAAGCCCACCGCAGCGGTTGCTTGGCGATGGCGAGACAGCAGCAGAGTTAGTCCAGGGGCTCGGCGCAGCAAACATCTGCACGGCTTCAATCCAAGGACTGCCAGCCAACGTGACAAACATCAGCTGTCTGGCTCGCGAGCTCACTCCTGTTTTAGCCCTTTCACGGTATCAAACACCTGTCAGCTGGATAACAGCACTTAGAAACAGCCACACACACACGGTCACAGTGACATTCCTGTCCTAATGAGCCCTGGGTGTGGGGTAAGAGGACAGCTCGCCAGCCCACTAACGGGGGACCATCTGGCAGAGGTGCTGTTTGTTTCCTCTGATCGCTTTATTTTTGGCCCTTCAATTAAAAGCTTGTGGCACATGGATCTCCAGGAGAGCAGCGGTCAGGGAGGCGCTGATCACTCTTCTGACTTTCCTAGAACAGGAAGAGCAGGACTGCGATGACGACGGAGACATGGAAACCGCCGCCAAGAGCGCAGACATGCGTTCAGGATTGATTAACTTAATGTGTGATTAACATGTAGCAAAAGTAATTACGTCTGCGTGCAGAACGACGCGGCGAGGGAGTCGGGACCCAGACGTCAGTCCAAGCACAAGAGATCTGACACGAAAGTGCCTCAATGAATGCAGAGCTGGTCTCGTCAGGCTGACGCACCAACGGGTGGGCGCAGTCGATTAGAGCGACTTTCACTTTAAAGTCGTACCAGATTATAAACCAACGCGGGAGGTGTACTGATTTATATGGCAAATTAATTTACTCCACTAGATTACTCTCAGAGTCGGTCAGACCGAGTCTCTGACCAGTATACACTACTAGATTACTCTCAGAATCGGTCAGACCGAGTCTCTGACCAGTATACACTACTAGATTACTCTCAGAGTCGGTCAGACCGAGTCTCTGACCGGTATACGCTACTAGATTACTCTCAGATTCGGTCAGACCGAGTCTCTGACCAGTATACGCTACTAGATTACTCTCAGAGTCGGTCAGACCGAGTCTCTGACCAGTATACACTACTAGATTACTCTCACCGAGTCGGTCAGACCGAGTCTCTGACCAGTATACACTACTAGATTACTCTCAGAGTCGGTCAGACCGAGTCTCTGACCAGTATACACTACTAGATTACTCTCAGAGTCGGTCAGACCGAGTCTCTGACCAGTATACACTACTAGATTACTCTCAGAGTCGGTCAGACCGAGTCTCTGACCAGTATACACTACTAGATTACTCTCAGAGTCGGTCAGACCGAGTCTCTGACCAGTATACACTACTAGATTACTCTCAGAGTCGGTCAGACCGAGTCTCTGACCAGTATACACTACTAGATTACTCTCAGAGTCGGTCAGACCGAGTCTCTGACCAGTATACACTACTAGATTACTCTCAGAGTCGGTCAGACCGAGTCTCTGACCAGTATACACTACTAGATTACTCTCAGAGTCGGTCAGACCGAGTCTCTGACCAGTATACGCTACTAGATTACTCTCAGAGTCGGTCAGACCGAGTCTCTGACCAGTATACGCTACTAGATTACTCTCAGAGTCGGGTCAGACCGAGTCTCTGACCAGTATACGCTACTAGATTACTCTCAGAGTAGGTCAAACCGAGTCTCTGACCAGTATACGCTACTAGATTACTCTCAGAGTCGGTCAGACTGAGTCTCTGACCAGTATACACTACTAGATTACTCTCACCGAGTCGGTCAGACTGAGTCTCTGACCAGTATACACTACTAGATTACTCTCAGAGTCGGGTCAGACAGAGTCTCTGACCAGTAGACACTACTACATTACTCTCAGAGTCGGTCAGACCGAGTCTCTGACCAGTATACTCTACTAGATTACTCTCACCGAGTCGGTCAGACTGAGTCTCTGACCAGTATACACTACTAGATTACTCTCACCGAGTCGGTCAGACTGAGTCTCTGACCAGTATACACTACTAGATTACTCTCAGAGTCGGGTCAGACAGAGTCTCTGACCAGTATACGCTACTAGATTACTCTCAGAGTCGGGTCAGACCGAGTCTCTGACCAGTATACTCTACTAGATTACTCTCACCGAGTCGGTCAGACTGAGTCTCTGACCAGTATACTCTACTAGATTACTCTCACCGAGTCGGTCAGACTGAGTCTCTGACCAGTATACACTACTAGGCCAAAAGTCTTATCTTAATTATTGTAAATTAGGGAAGCAGTGACCCTCAGAATTCACAGATGGACTCTCACCGAGGTTTACAGCTCACAGTTCACTAGTTTACCTCTTTTCCTAACAACAAAAACACCGTCTACAACCAAAGACGGTGTTCATTCGGGTCAGTAAAGCCACTGAAGCTGGAACCTGATGTTCCTGTGAGCAATAATCTCTCAGCTGAGTCTCACACCTGGCAGCGTCTTCAGTGCCGTGTGATACCTGCTCACAGACGAGGCTGGAGAGCTGCAGGAAGTGAAAACGCAAGAATGCACTAATTGTGCAACCGCTTACCCCCACCGACACGCACTGCACAGCCCTCGCACTGAAACGTAAACAAACACGGAGGCAAAGAAAACACCTTTCCTCGCTCACTGCTGTCCAGCTGTCAGCACTAGTGCACTCTAATGCGTGTCCTGGGGTCACCGAATTAAAAATCACTCTACAGTGGCGCAGCAGAACGCGGTAAAAAGACCATTTTCACGGGGAAGTTGGAGCTGTTGCTAGGAGACACCTCGTAATAATCCACTTTAAACATTTGTGCAAGCTCCACATGATGGCACCAGACTCTAAATGCCCATTAAGCCTACCTGTTCACAAGGGTCACATGTCCATTGGTCTACTGATGCACTGATTGGTTATTAAGAACAGGTTCATAAGAGCAAATGATATTCATCTCTGATTTTCCTAAATGGTCAATGCAAACGAGTCCAACTTCATTTTAATGTCATCAACCATAAATAAAATCAACGCTTGTATCCATTAAACTGGAGTTTCTGGATGTTTCTGCTTGAATTTCTTTGCAGGAAGGCGCTCGGACGAACGCGCCGGGTGTCCAGCTCTGATGCAGTGGCAAACGGGCGCCTGTGCCGACCAGCATCACACAGTTTGATGTGGTGAGCGAGCTCCATCTACCCACCCAGAGGGACTATAGTCAAATTTGCTCTCAGAGCCGATGGCATGATCTGATATGTTTAAATATGAATATTGCGAGTGCCCGACGGAAGATCCCACAATGCCACACCTTCACCCCCTGCAGGAGCCATATTCCCTCTCCTGGGAATGATTAACTGAACACATTGGATTATTCGGAAGAACCAATCACCTCTTTATCCCTCTGTAAGTGAATAACCAACGGCGACTGGTGAGTCGGGTCAGTGGAGGGAGCGAGTCAAAGATAAACCTCACCTCTCTCTCTCTCTCTCTCTCTCTCTCTCTCTCTCTCTCTCTCTCTCTCTGAGTTTCTGTCCATCTCTCTCTCTCTCTCAGTTTCCCCTGTCCATCTCTCTCTCTGCCCATCTCTTGGTTTGTCTGTCTGTCTGTCCATCTCAGTCATTCCCTCCGTTTGTCTGTCCTTCTCCACCTCTCTCTCAGTTTCCCCTGTCCGTCTCTCTCTCTGTCTCTCTCTCTGTCTCTCTCTCTGTCTCTCTCTCTGTCTCTCTCTCTGTCTCCCAGAGGTTTACTGTATTGTAGCTACAGTAGAATCTCATTTCTAACCTCTATTTCAGGGCATTTTGCATCTCGTTTACATTTGGATAGCCGGCAGACTGGTCATGCCCAGATGGGGGATTGGGCAGAATTTGGGCCCGCTGGCTCCAAGCTTCAATAAGACTTGGGCTGGTGTGGCCAAATCCATCTGGAGCATCCCGCATGTCAGGTGCTGGGCAGGCAGCCCTCCACCCAAACCAGCATGTAATGCCCCTTTCCGCCCCTTGACCCAGTGTACCCAGCTAAAGCAACCCCCAGTACGGCCTTACGGACGGGTTAACGGGAGAGCGGTCAGACGTCCGCAGGGTGGAGTGCTGGAGGAGGGGCGGGACAGACGAGCCCAATTTACAGAACATTTGTTATTTCTAATCACATGTGGACAAAAGTATTGGGACACAATATTTAATCTGAGACCAGGGTATTAGAGTTTATCCTGCCTTGTAACTTTCTACAGTCCAGGGAAGCATTGCTTTGAGGATTTGATTGCATTCAGCACCAAGACGGTTGGATGATCACCACCCCACCTAATCCCCATCGTTTCAGAAGACACTGCTCTAGAGCGCAATGCTGGGGGGCTTCATACCCCTCTAGCCCATGCCTGGCATTGAGCATGGGTGCCAACGGGTTCATGTTTCTCTGTTCCTATTCTATTGGAAGTACTCTGTGTCATTTTAAGATGTTCATTTGGATGTACAGTGTTCAGCCCTGGTCCTAGAGGCACGCACGCACACACACACACACACACACACACACACACACACACACACACACACACACACAGCCGGTCACATGAGCGGGACAGTCCCGTTGAGCTTGTTCCACTCTGTGTACTGGTGACATCGCCCTTGGACACAGACTTGCAGAATGTGGGGATAGAGGGGCGAAACAAGAAGTCGCCATAGCAACATGTTGGGACTGGTGGACTGGGAGAAGAGGGGTGTGGCCAGAAGCAGACAGATTAAATGTGAGATTAAATCTGGAAACACACCTCCATATGTAACTATACGTGCTTTACACCGCTGGTTCTCAGCCGCGGTCCTGAGGCACCCCTGCCCTGCACATTTGAGAGCGTTCCCTGCTCCCAACACCATTAAAGCAGGGAATCCACCAAGTGTGCAGTGCAGGGGTGCCTCCAAGTCTTTACAGACATGCACAGAGCCAAAGCGAGAGGAGGGAGGGAAGCGCAAACAAGACAGCGGAGGAAGAGAGATGTGCAAGGGCTGGGCAGGTCCAGCGAAAGCTTCACACCTGATTAAAGAGGTGTAGGCCATCTGGTCACTACGTGGTCAGAGGCCATAGGGCTGCAGATAGGGTTGCAGCAGTGTGAGACTTTCACAGTATCAGTGGAAAGTGATGCAAAAGCACCATTTTGCAAGATTTCTCAGTACTGAGACACTTTGGGAGACGACCACCTCGCTCGCGGAGACCGTTTCACATGCAAATCGGACTCACGTTCTCGACGTTCTCACCAGAAAGGTTCTGGCCTAAATCTGAAAACAGACATGTTGGGATTCTTTTCCAATACCAGTATCAATCATATGCACGCAAACCAGTGCACCAGTACACCACTGCACCCTAACCAGCACAGAGACAGACATCTCCTGCCTCTGGATGAACAACGCTGCGCCGAAGCTCTGACCATCAAGGACAGCTGTGTGTGAGTTCACACCATTCAGGACACGAGGGAAGACCTGCAGAAGACCTTGCTTTAGGAACCTTCCGGAGAAGCTGCTGGAGCTGTACATGGGCAGGAGGGCAGTATCTTCTGCACTGCACTTCAGGTTAAAGAGATTTTGATTAATGGCTGCTTCCACTCGCGTGCAGATGCTGTGAGCACAGCGTGGAGCTGCAGAGCAGGTGATTAATGACCCTGACAGCTGTTACAGTGCACCGCTGAAACCATCAGCAGCTCAAAACCGTATGCAAGATACATTTTTCTCACAAGCAAGCAGAACGTTTCTACCAACACTTTAATATATAGACACATATACACTGGGATTGTGTGTGTGTGTGTGTGTGTGTGTGTGTGTGTGTGTGTGTGTGTGTGTGTGTATACAGGCACCATTCCTGGGGGTCTTTTTCTGACCCCCTGTCTTGCATCTGATTCTGATGCAAGACAGACGCCATTTCACCTCCAGACTGCACCCATTCCAGCAACCATTTGGCCAAACCATAGCAACCACCTAGCAACACAATTGCACCCATCTATCAACACCACAGCAACCACCTAGCAACATAATTGCACTCATCTAGCAACCACATAGCACCATAATTGCACCCATATAGCATCAGCATAGCAACCACATAGCACCATAAGTGCACCCACATAGCATCACCATAGCAACCATGTAGAACCATAAATGCACCCATCTAGCATCACCATAGCAACAACCTAGCAACATAATTGCACCCATCTAGCAACCACATAGCACCATAATTGCACCCATATAGCATCAGCATAGCAACCACATAGCACCATAATTGCACCCATATAGCATAACCATAGCAACCACATAGAACCATAATTGCACCCATCTAGCAACACCATAGCAACCACCTTGCTATTGAATTGCACCCAACAAGCAACACCATAGGAACTAAGTAGAACCATAAATGCACCCATCTAGCATCACCACAGCAACCACATGGCAACGCAATTGCACCCAACTAGCAACACCATAGCAACCACCTCGCTCCACAATAGCAAAATAATTGCACCCATCCAGCAACACCTAAACACTTTTACCCTCGTTATTGCACAGACGCAGCCCAACAGCTACCACGTTCAGGAAACACACTTTTAAAACAAGAAGCTTTTCCTTAAACCTTCCGTTTCTCCGTTATTCCTTCAACGAATAGATACACCTTTAAACCACGACTGACAGCAGCTTCCTTATACAACGTCAATTAGACACCGTGAGTAATGAGGAGTGATACCATCTCACTCGGGCTCAGGGTCTTTCATTGATGATGCTCTGTCCTGCTCACGGTGGCCTAAATTCATGCAAACACATCCTGACGTGTTCCAACACCTGACCATGACACGCTCTCTGCCACCTCGCCGTGCCCTCGGGACGCCATCGTTTCTCTGCTAGTCTGGCCCGGCTTCCCGTGAAGTAACGCAATCTGGAAACGAAGAACCTTTCTCCTTTTAGAACTTCCTGAGAGAAAACCTCTTAGTCGATAGCCACGAGTTCAGACGTCTCGCTCCTCTGTGCCGACTGAAATAAACCGCCGCTTCCTGAGGAGGTCGGACACGGGCTCGGACACTTCACGCAGAAGTTCTCAAAGAAAAGAATTAGGAGAGCAGAGGTCCTGCCCAGGGTCATTTTAATCAACTTCAGAGGCACCAGACCACAAACAGGCATGTGACCTTTGATCCATGTCCTTTAGACCTCGTAAGGACCAGAGGGAACAGATCGCGAAGATAGGAGGTGTGTCTTCTGTCTCCGGAGACGAATGTCATAGTGATTGTGCAGCGTCATCCTGTAGATCAGCCTCGCAGGCCTGTCCACACTCGGAGACTATTATATCCTGAGCACATCCAGACAGCAATCCTTTAATAGGAATTCTGCACAACAGCCTCATGGGCATTCCAGGCTCCCTTTGTAGACCCCTGCTTTAGTGTAGGAATTCCAAAAAATTCCACTTCCAAGTTTAGACTACAGGTCTGCACTGGTTTGATGGAACCCGCATGTACCAGCATCAACCACAAAACTGCACCTGCCTGTATCTGCAAAGCCTAGCATTGATCTTCCTCACTTTCCCACTCCAACCCACCCACATGGCATTCCCGTGCAACCCAACCGAGCAGGACAAGCCCTGAACCTTTGTTCAAGAACTTCATATCATGAAAAAGAGCAGGATTCTTGCTCGTACCTCTAGGTTCTCATTTCTTCACGAGCCTTTGGAGGAAAAAAGTAATATTACCTTCTTCAGCGTTCAGATTTTACATCAACCACAACACCATGACCACCTCCTCGTTTCTACGTGACCACACAGTTCATCAGTATCTCGACATACTTTATTCTCCTACTTTCACCACCGTGCCGATTTTACGAGTGGATCAGATGCAGCGGTGCTGCTGGAGTGTTTAAACACCGTGTCCACTCACTGTCCACCCTATTAGACACTCCTTCCTATTTGCTCCACTTTGTAGATGTGAAGTCAGGTCAGGAGGTGGTCATAACGTTCTGGTGCTTGTATATGATCTGAGATCTGAGAAATATAGCCGTTCTGGTTCCGCTCCAATTTTCCAGTTCCCTAAATGGGAACATTGGACTATATTTCTACGTGGACAGCTCTGGTGCACTCACTTTGCGCTCCTTGTCCCCGTACTCCAGGCCGAGGGTGTCCATAGCACGGACAATGGCAGCCAGGGACTGGATGGTGTTACTGTAGACCACAGGCTTGTACTGCTTCACATCATCTCCAGAGAAGCCGTCCTCGTGGATAATCCTGTGGGGGAAACAGACGCAGAACGTTGGGAAAAAACAAGACATTGAGACAAATTCCTTTTCTACTCATTTACTTTGCCAGTATTTCTGGATTTCTGGAAGCTTCTGCTGTGTGTGTGTGTGTGTGTGTGTGTGTGTGTGTGTGTGTGTGTGTGTGTGTGTGTGTGTGCGCGCGCCTGTGAACTGGGAGAGATATCAGATTCTCTATACACTCTACCATCAGTGCCAAATGCCACATTGAAGGCAGATGTGGAGACGAAGTGCTGTAAGACCAGCCGCAGGAGCCGCAGAGGAACGCCCTGAAGGAAGGAGCACCTACAGATGACATGCAGAAGACGTGCGACTCTGGCTTTCCGTCAGGATCAGAATCATTACCAGGGTTTTAAATGTGTGTGTGTGTGTGTGTGTGTGTGTGTGTGTGTGTGTGTGTGTGTGTGTGTGTGTGTGTGTGTGTTTATACTCTAAAACAACCCAAACAAATAAAGAGAAGGTTGAAGGTCTCCATCCCTCCATCCATTACTGAAGGAGAATCTGGAGGTATTGAGGAAAATAAACGGGAAATGAGGGTCAGATCTTCTCTCTCTCTCCTGTGACCTTTAACAACGATCCCCGTGTTACTATCCCTTCCGTTTTTAACATGCTGACCACACCTACCTAAAGTAGGCTGAACATCCGCATCTTGAAGACGACAACGTTCTTAAACTCTCGACTGGAGCTATTTGCACAGAGACGATCACCTGCTGCATTCCGATGCTCCGAGTCCGTCACTCAGCCCAGTACAGTGAGCATCAGGTTACTGGTTACTTCATGTTCGTTTTACACATTTTACTAGAAGTTCTGGTGGAGTCAGAGCCCAAATAGCAGGCCTATCACTGTGGTCCAGTGAAAACCATGTATCTCCATCTTCTGAGTCACCATTGTGGAGATACGTGCTTTTCATTGGACAATGAAGAGTAATATCCGATCTGGAGGTTCTGCAGATGTTTACAAGTTCTGAATTTCCATCCAACAGCAGCTGTAAACCTGTATGACACACTAATATGAATACATTACTGACCGTTAATCTGAGCTTCATCAGCACCACACCGATCATCTATAAACTCCAACTCCATCACACGAGGGCTGAGCTCTCTCTTATTAATATTAATATATACAGATTATTATGTACCAAACTGAAAAACTACCGCGTCACAATACTGCAGCTGTGCAATACACCTTAAATATTGATGTATCGTTAACTGGTTATTAAATGAGTATTTATGTTTATTATAAAAATATATAACATCTACGTCATATCGCATATCAGCGTTTCTTTCGGTCAAACTCGACGATACTCCATTAAAAATCTGACTTTTGATGTTTTTGATGGTCATTTAAGATTAAACTCGTCAGGGAACGACGAAAATGTTCGTTTACAGACTTAAAAATAATGTTCTTGACAGGCTCTGTCCATTTTGTACCTCTAGAACCCCACTTCTTGGTACTATAAAGAACCCTTTCCAAACTGCTTCTATAGAGATCCCTCAACGGCTCATTTTCAATCTGCATGAAGAACCTTTCGATGCGAAGAACCCTTTAAAATGTTACAAATGTTCAGGTTCCAATCAATTTACATTGTGGTTTTAGGGGGCGGGGCTGATGCTCAACCTGTGTACAGACTCTGACTGATCAGAGAGAGGGGGCGGGGCTGATGCTCAACCTGCATACAGACTCTGACTGATCAGAGAGAGGGGGCGGGGCTGATGACATCACTCATTCAGATATTGGATTGTAAGTGAAAATGAGAAGGGAGGGGCTGTTTACTTTCTCTTTGCTCACAGTGTTCAAATTCCAGAATAAGAGTCCTGAGATTATACTGAGACACAGACAAAAATAATAAAGGACATTCGGGTCATTTATTATTTTATTCGATCCACAGTTAAATATTTTGAATCGCTTATTATAAATATCCACGTCAATCATTACAAACAAGTCGCAGAAAAACCGATATGATCAATAAATGTTAATATTTTAGACGATTAGCTGACCTGTGATTCCCTCTCTCTCGGATCACCTTCCAATATCCAGTCTCCCGTATCTAAACAAAAGGGGACGGGGGTCCCACGTGCACCCACTATCAAAAGGTCGTGGCAGCGAAAAGAAGGACCACAGGTAACTGATCTCCCTTTAACCTACTTTCTTAATCGAGTTAAATCCGAAGGGCAGCGGGTGTCGGGAGCGTTAGAGTGAGTCGCCAGAGTGAATCTCCGTGAGTCACTCCCTGGTTGACTCCCTGGTGGTTTGCAGGTTTGACTCACACTGTCGTCACTGAGCCTCATAACGGCTCGTAAATCTCCCTGCTCCAGGTCGCAGTGCCCGTGTGGAAGACAGTCCATTACATCAGTCCAGCCTGATTCGTCAGGACTGTCAGGAATGAAAACCCACCACTTCACTCCCTCGTGATGCTGGAGTTTTTAAACCCCTCAGTGTCGCTGCTGGACTGAACAGTCCACCAACCAGGAATATTCAGCCGACAGCGTAGGAGTGTCTATTACAGCGGAAAGTGAGGGGACACTGTTTAAACACTCCAGCAGCACTGCGGTGTCTGAACCACTCGTACCAGTGCAACACTCACTAACACACCAACACCATGTCAATGTCACTGTTACTTCATCAGTTGTGTAGAATGGAAGTGGGACATATGGACCACAGAAAACATACCCAGATGGGCCTGAATGTACAACCCGTATCCCGCTCTGTTTATGTCCCGATATAGATATAAATATCGATATATCGCTCAGCCCGTATCCCGCTCTGTTTATGTCCCGATATAGATATAAATATCGATATATCGCTCAGCCCGTATCCCGCTCTGTTTATATCCCGATATAGATATAAATATCGATATCAGCCCGTATGAAACCATAAAATCCACAAGTTTCTGCTTATGTTTGAGTACCACTGTAGAACATTTGATATTGATGTATAACTATGGTACTGTACATCTCCTGATGCTTCAATTACCACCTGTGGTCCAAGTAACCCAGTTTCAGAACCACTATGAGGAGTCATTGCACACAGAACCTTTCTGAGCATAGCGGAGCGCCAACCTTCATCGCCCACATACTGCCCAACCCATTCTCCACAACCTGTCAAAACAACGAGCCAAGATGGCATCTCAAGAGCAGCCGGTGTCTCCATTTCTGAGCCCAGAAACTAAGAGCAGCTCCGGTTCTCTAGAGTGACCGTTCAATTATTCAGTGGATAAAAATAGCCCATGAATGTTTAGGGTCTTGTGAAAGTCACAATATAAATAAGGCCCGGTTTCCTGTCCCCAGGGGACGAGGGAAGCATCGATCTGTTTTAAATACGACACTGAAAGAAGTGCTTCACCGACAGGTTCATTTCCTGGCCTGTCCTCTCACATGCACACACACTAGCCACTAACCCACTGCCTGAGGGCACGGAACTGACCAAACACGGTGTCAAAGCCAGCATGAGTGTGTTTGTGTGGGTGTGTATGCAGGCGTGTGCTGGCGTCGTTTTATGACTCTGCAATATTTGTGTCACAGCTCACCATGAGGGTCACAACACACAAGAACCTACAAACAGAACCGTAATTCCAGAGCACACACCCGTCATCATACAGGTGACCTTCAGACCTTCAAACCTGCTAAACGTGTCCCACATCCAGCCAAAGCGTCAGTCTCTCCCTCCCTCACAGGTGCTGTAGACGTGGAAATGGGCAACGCGGACATGGTGCTGGTGCTGGTACGAGTGGATCAGACACACCTGTGTCCATTCACTGTCCACTCTATCAGACACTCCTACCGAGTGTCTCCACCTTGTAGATGTAAATTCAGAGACAGAAGCTCATCTGTTTCTGCACAGTTTGTGTTGGTCATCCTCTAGTCCTTCATCAGTGCTCACAGGACGCTGCCCACAGGACGCTGTCAGCTGGACATTTCTGGTTGGTGGACTGTCCTCGGTCCAGCAGCAGTGCTGTGCCTGATCAGCGCAACACACCACCATGTCAGTGTGACTGCAGTGCTGAGAATGACCCACCACCCACATCATATCTGCTCTGTGGTGGTCCTGTGGGGTCCTGATCATTGAAGATCAGGGTGAAAGGAGGAGAATAAAGTCTGCAGAGATACAGATGAACTGTGGTCAGAGGAGCTGATAGAAGGAGGTGGTCATCAGGTTTTTTCGATCTGGGTATTATGCAGGTGGTCTTTTACACACACACACACACACACACCTTATTCATTTACAATTTTCTTTCGTAAAAAAACCCAAAAGACCTCATTGCTTGTAACACATTTTGAGTAGCGACTCTAACACACGGTCAGCCTTTTGTTTCGCACATGCTACCAGGCCATTTGGTAATTATCCGCTCCACAGGCCCAGCAAGCGATCTCAAACTGGACACAAAGCCAAGAGAAGTGTTTCTCAACCCTGGTCCCGGAGGCACCCCTACCCTACATGTTTAAGAGCCTTTTCTACTCTGATTCAACTAATCAGCTCATAAACAAGCCTATCAGAGCTGCAGGGGGTGCGAGATGAAACGCCTTAGTAGCAGCAGATTCCTAAAAACTGCAGAGGTTCCTGATGGTGTCCTGAGATGATCCATCCCATGCAGCTTGAATGTTCTCACTCAGTTCTGCAGATGGTGTGGTAGGGGTGGAGTGTCGATAGAGCGTCCAATAGCATCCCACACATTTTCAATCAGGTACAGGTCTGGAGACGAGACCGACCACGGCGCGGTATCTCTGTCTTCAAGACGAGATCTTGAGACGGCAGTTTTTTAAATATCGTGAATGATTCTGCAGCACAAGACCACATGGACCCACCCCAACCGCCCTCAGGCTTCACATGTAAGACCCAAAGGAGAAGACAGCTGGTCTGAGGAGTCCATGGAGAGTTCGTGCACAGCAAGCACTCGCTTTCTCCTTCACTCTCTTCGCAGAACTCCAGCTCACCCTCACCATCGAAGCCTCGCTGAAGACTGGTGGTGTGTGGGCGGCGGAAAGACCATTACAGCCACCTCCAGTTCAGAGGGGCTTATTACTGAGCAGCTCATTAAAGCGAGCATGCTCGAGACACAGAGGGAGAAAGCTCATCGAAACTTGGGACGCCTGTACTGCTCACGCATGAAGACCTTCATTTCCCTCAGTTCTGAGTGGCTGGTCAGGACTGAGCGTGTGTGTTGTGTCCATGTGAGCGCGCCCGGGGACAGGCGGTCGTCTCCTGCTGGCAGTTATTACAGAAAGACACACAACACACTCTGTGACCTGTATCCGGAGCCAAACACACACCCTTTCAATGTCACACAGCTGCTCACTTATTTCCACACAACACGGACACCTGACTGATTTGTGGGTCCCAGAGATGTTCACGAGTACCTGGAACCTTCACTAAGTTCTCCGAGACAATTGCAAGCATCAGGAATCGGTTCCGTGACCCGCTTCATTACTCATACAAACATCTAATACAGTGTCCTGTGGTATTGGGGACCAAAACGGTATCAACAGAACCTTTAAGTTCTGTAAGATGAGGTAAGGCACTTCAGGGACCCCAGCAATGGTTCACCTTAGAAGACACCTTTTGGGAGATAGTGACCACTGCATATCAGGAACATCCAACAACACCTGCCCAATGTTTTGGAGATGTTCTGATTGTATAGATAAGGCGTTCTTCGGGCTCATTCCCAGCCCTACAGGTTCTACGATATGTTTGATCCAAAACTCAGTAACTCAAAATCACACACAAGCTCAGCACATCCCTTCTCTCACGAGTAAGAGCCTCCTTTGTCCGGACTGTGTTTGAGTAGCGTTCCCGTCATCACTCCTCCAGGATGAGGCCACTTATCCCGTCTCTTCTGCACCATCGGAACGTAAGCACAGCGCTTCTATTTTTAACCAATACAATCACAACTCCACTTCCCCAATCTGCATGACGCCTTGAGGGTCAGCGGCCCCGTCCCGGTCTCCAGGAGAGCATTCTGTGAACGAAGGCTGATGTCCACTCTGATGGAGCTCACTGGCTGAAGCTTGGGCTTGTCAGTCCTGTTCCTTTAGATCAAATCCCATCAACACTCCTCTCATTAAATCTATCCGTGTCTTAATATGGCATTTCTTACCTCCCTCGTCTCTGAACTCTAGTGTCCACTCTTAGCTGGACTGCAGCTCCTCTTTCGTGGGATGGTTTTGCAGTTTGACATTTCGGCCACAACTTCTCAGACGTCCTGTTGGAGATTGATTGTCCAATATCCTTTTGTATGTTTTATTATTTATGCATGTATTTAAATGATCCCTTCTCAGGACTTTTATTCTGAAATTTGAACCCTGAGCATGAAAAGAGTGCAAGACAGCCCCTCTTTTCTTGTTTTCTTCTATAACCCAATATCTGGGTCAGTGGTGTCATCAGCCCCGTCCCCTCTCTCTGATCAGTCAGAGTCTGTATGCAGGTTGATCATCAGCCCCGCCCCCTCTCTCTGATCAGTCAGAGTCTGTAGCAGGTTGATCATGTTCACGTGGACAGAGCAGTAAACATGCACTGGAAGCTCCTTCAGCATTTAAACTGGGATTTAATTCAGTTGTAAACGAGTGAATTTTAGCTGTTTTTAATTTCCAATTTCTGATAATTCATAATGAAGTTATGAACACTCAGTTATGAAGCCTAGAACATGCTGTACCTGTTTGCAGAGTGTGAATGTTGGGTCATAGGAGTTAAAAATCAGTCATAATCATGTAGAAATAGCACAAAAAAATTCTATAAATCTGTATAAATAAATTTCTATTTCCTGAAATCACTCGATGCCACTTCATCTCTGTAATCCATCCTCACTGAAACACTACACAAGCAACATGCCAGAAATACACTGCTATCAAATAATAACAGGATATGGAACTGATACCAGACCGTGACAATGATACTGGGATTGTGGACACTTCCAGACTGGAACGCTCATTTTTCAGACAAGTGGTCAATTCAACCGCGTTCTTCACAGAATGAGCTGTAAGAAGGGTATTTCCGGGACATCCATCAACGAACCCGAGTAGTGCAGAAAACTCCAGTTATATCTAACTACACTGTGCAGTTTTAATGGTACTGGTGGGAATCCACATTAAACTGGTTTGAAGTAGGGCTATCTGTCGTGGTTGTTGACATTATTGACTTATTCTACGACACACACATTGCCTTCATTTTTCCCGACTTCAATCTAAGGCTGGACGATACGACTAAAAACACGTATCTCGATATGTTTAAGAGAAATGGTGACGTACGATACGATGAAAACCTGAACAGCCTGTAATAAAGTATCAGGACTGGTTTTTCAAATAGTGACCTTTAGTTACGACATTTCTACGACAATCTGAACGAGATTATACTCCGTAGAGCATCGTCCCTCTGGAAACCCAACCATTTCCGCTCAAACCCCCGACTCATGCTTGTTTGTGGATGTACATCGTACACCGACGGTAACCTGCAAAACAGATGTGATATGGTTTCATATTCTGTACGAAATATTCCAATATATCGATATTTACGGCGTACTTCCCCCCCGACTCGACATCGTTTTTACTTGGAAAGAAAGTCATGATTAAGGTTTACTTTTCATAGGACATATTTAACGTCGGACAGATGTGACGCGGAACAGTCCAGTAAGACGATAACAGCGACTATCTTATTCAATATCGGACACAGAACCAGTTCACTTCCACACAAAACACCAGTATAATAAAGCACGTCCGTATCTGATCTTCAGAGTGAGAATGACATCGTTAATCAGGAAGAGAATCAGAACCCAGTTCTTCGCAGCCAGCTTGGCTCAGCACGGATCTACGGTATCGTTATTAATGTACCTTCCCCCCAGAAGCCCCCACTCGGTCGGTTTAATGAAGGCACTGGTGGGAGAAGGCACGCTCGCCCTTCAGACCAGCATTCACACCGTTCATTAAAGGGGGTTTGTTTGTTTGTTTGGGCTGCAGAAGGTCTGTTGTGAGGTCACAGTCCTCACATCCTGGGTTCTTCGCCAGATTCCTCACCAATCGAGAATTTATGCGACCAGCTCAATTGTGCAGGATCTACAGGCCAAGCTGCAACGTCGGTGGGCAACTGTGCTGCAGGATGCCGTACAGAACCTGTGCCTACTTGCAGAACCGTATCTCATCATCTATCCAGACTAGAGGCCCAACAGGGAACTAGAACCTCCTTTCAATTGTACCATGTACCACGGAGCAACAGTTGCTGTTTGGTACAGTGATCTGCAGTACGACCATGGTTCTCCAGTCAAAACCGTGCTTCTGAATCGTCCATTCCACCTTAAATGGACAGTCTGGCGCGGAACGCACAGCAAGAACAGAAGAGAATGAGGACCATGATCATACGTACACAGTTCTATGGGCAGTGCTGCTCTACAGGGACTAGACAAGTTGCAGGTGCATTTGCACATCTACGATAGCAATGGGTGTGGCTTAAAATAGTGGGATGCATTCATTAGAAGGGGTGTCCATAAACCAATGGACATACAGAGTATAACAACTATAAACCATCTTGGGAACCATCGAATACGACAGTCGGTCACCCCAGTGACCCCTACGGACACCACCAGTGATAAGTGCACTGGCATTTTTCAGCAGGATTATGTTCCCAGCAAGGGCTTCACTCTTGTATTCTCGACACTATTGCAATCACTTCCAGATCACACTCCCTGAACTCCTTACTGGTGTTCTTTTGGTCAGTCCATGTACCTGGCGTACCTTCGATCTGACCGTCTCACCAGCATCAACTATTGATATCAAATATGAGCCAATATTTAATTCACAATTTCCTGCACTTTAAAATCAATGCCATGTCAGCCAACTGCATCTACTGCATGGTCCTCATGCCAACTCTCCTGCCCCTTCATTCATGCAAGCCCCACCTACCAGAAGCTCCATAGCCACGCCCACTCCCTCCTCGTACAGTACACCATCTCTGCCCCTCCCCCTCTGCACAGGCAGCTAGATTGTCATCCTCTAATTATGGCAGTCATTCTCATCTCCATGACAACAGAGCGAGAGAGGAGAGCGAGAGAAAAGGGTGAGGGGGGGGATGGAGCGAGCAAGAGACTGAGTGGAGGAGGGGGCGCTGGGGGAAGGTGGGACAACAAATGGGCTGAAGCAGCACATCCTCAGCACCACCCAGAAGCCTGTGCGAGCTGCTCGAGCAGCAGGTACGGTCTGCTTCAGAGATGAGCCTCCATTACTTATCTACTGTACACAAACCGTACGCCATTTCCCGCAAAGCAGCCGGCCGTCCTTTCCTGCCGGATCGTTTCCCAGGCAATTACCGTAACCCAGCGAAGCTGCTTGGAGTTTCAGCCTGCAGAAAGAGAGAAGTGAGGACGGAGAAAGCAGAAGTGCTCCACCCTCTCCATCTGAGGCTTTCGCGCAGAACAATGGCCTCAAGTCCACGTGGGCAGTGGCGCTTTAATGAAGAGGAGCTTGCGTGGACTTTGAACATTCGAGAGCTCGGTTGTGTGTTTGCGTAAGCAGATGATGTGTGAGCACACGGGCATCCCTAGGGCCGAGGGCCGCTGGGAGCCTGCTGACACATGGTCCAATTTAACGTAGCACGCGCTCTCCAGGTAAAAGTAACTGACACACACAAAGCAAAACACAGTCACAACTGGCTGCAATTAACGCCCTTCAAACACCTCCACACAGCACTCCTACAGCATAACACCAGCCAACAGGTGCCGTCAACACCCAGCGCGCAAACCTGTTATTTCCACTCTGCGGTGCCGCAAACGAGCTCAGTAGTGTTTAACGTTGTTTCTACACTTGCATTAACATGGGCTATTCGGAGACACTCACTCAAAGCAGCTCAATGTAAATTTCAGTCATCTGGAAAGGTTTGGGAACCTGTCCAACTACCTATACAGTCATGCTTGAAGGACACTAACAGATCCTAAAAGGAGATAAAGAGAAGCAAATCAAACGAATGAGACAAAGAACATTGCTGGCCATCTGCATTGGTGGTGGAAGTATCACGGATTGGACCCGGGCACCTGCGCTAGGACGTCTTGCCTTCATTGATGGATTTTCTGAACATAACATATTATAACAGAAAATATCAGAACATCTGTTTGTGAGCTGTCTCTCAAGAGAATGTGGACCACGCAGCAAGACAATGACCCTCAGCACACAGGTCCTTAAAGAAGGTCATGTTTTTGAATGAGTCTGTCAAAAGTCCTGACCTTCATTAAACAGAAATGCTGCAGAAGGACCTGAAGCAGCAGTTCATGGGAGGAAACCCACTAACGCAACAGAGCTGAAGCTGTTCTGTACGAAGGAATGGGCTTAAATTAGTGCAGGACGGGTTAGTAGTAGCCAACAGTCAACAACAATGTTCGGTTGCAGTTATTGCTGCACAGGGGGGGTCACACCTGATATTAAAAGCATATTTTTGCCCTCAAAAGGTATGTAATATTGGATTGTTTTCCTCAATTAGTAAATAAACAAGTGTATTTTTGTACTTTTTTTTAAGCCATGCCCCTTTAGGCACCGACAATGCCACTGGCAGCAACACAACCCCAAAGCAAAATCTATTCACTCCCATGCAACAGTTGGCAAGGTGTTCTTTTCATAAAATGTCATTTCTGTTTTTCATCCAATTGTATTGGTTGTCGCAACACATCCAGGTTCTGTTTGAGATCAGCTACGGTTTGGTTTGACATGAAGGCCTTGTGAGGAGTGCTTCATTCTTGCCTTTGCTGTGGAGCAGCATACAACCGTCGGTCACCCCAAGTATTGATACGAGAGACACTTGATCAGCAGGACATCCTGCAGCCACATGTTGCCTCTCTTGGCAGGGCTTCCAACTGGCATTTTTCAGCAGGACAATGTTCCCACACACAGCAAGGGTTTCCCAGGAATGTCTCCAACAGATTGCAACACTTCCTTGACCTGCCACAGTCGCCAGATTTATCGCCAATAGACAATTTATGAGAGCAGCTGGGACACCAGCTGAGGGGCTTTACGTGGTAACACCTCAGAATAGATCATAAATAATAATTGATCTATATTGTTCTATACCAGGTCTTAATTGGACGGCCCATAAATCCTATGGTATAAAATCAGCTGATCCGAGCAGTAGATGACCACAATTATCTCCTCACAAACACTGAGAGTGCGAGTGTGTGTGTGTGTGGTCTGTCCGGGGCCTCAAATCTGTTGAACTTTAACAACACAATGATACAAAGGAGCTTTGTCTCCTGAGAGGCCACAACAAACTCCACCACACACCATGTGGACCTACACCCCCCGCCCGCCCAACACAGGCAGAGATAAGGCACACAGTTTACAGAAGCACTTGACAGTCCCGCACCTCTGCACCGTTCATTTCACTCATCCCTCGTTTTTAAATCTCCAGCTCATTCTGCAGGCGCTCGGGCATCTACGTGAGGTTCAGGAAGCATTCGGTTTCTTCACATGCCGTGTTACCCACAGATAGAGGGAGCAAAAAAGAAACGTTCGTAATCCTCTTCACTGGCTTCGGCTGTCTGAGTCTCTGAGCCACAGCATGATGACGGATGATGCTCCTCAGTTTGGACTTACTTTTGTCCTCGCTTTCTCCAAACTGAGGACAGAGAGGTTCGCCGCTTATCTCGCCCGCCTTTGCCTGAGTAAATGTGGACGAGATTACAGTGGTCAAGGTCACCAACATCAGGCCACAGATTCTACAGTCAGAGAAGTAAAGCAGAACGATTTTTCAATGTGAAGAAATAACCCAAATGAAATCACCATGTTTGCTTAAATATCGTGGAGGTCTGTTCTCCGGCCCTGATTAACCGAACGTTTCATCACAGAGGAGTCACGATCACCGGGACCCTTCACGAACTTCTCATTGGGAAAAGAGCTTCTCCATCTTTGCTACTCCAGGTTTGGCAGGACGCTTACCAAGAATGTGTAACGAGTGACAAATGATTACGGGTGTGGTCTGATTAGACACGGTCCCGTAAAAAGGCTTTGAAAGGCTGCTTTTGGGTGGTGTACCTCTTGGAGGGAAATTACTAACTGGGACCGTATCATCTTTAGTCACGAATCGAGGTTGTTTAGGATCAGACAAGTCATATTTAGGTATGGGGGATCTGAGGAGCCCTCGCATTCAACGGTCGGTCCCCCCCTGTGGTGAAACGAGAGACACCAACAATTCAGAGATACCTGTAGGACATCCTGCAGCCAGGTTTTGGCATTTTTCAGCAGGATATTGCTCTCCCACACAGCAAGGGTTTCCCAGGAATGTTCTTCGGCCTGTGTGGGAACCAGATTTATCGCATGGGAAGGCAGCTTAAGGAACCTGTGCAGGATCTACAGGCCCAACAGGGTCCTAGAGGATGCTTTCGATTGCATGGTTTTCCCCAGTAAACTACAGCTCGATGCGTTTTTGTCAATGTTTACATGGCTTCATATCACAGCTTTGCCTGTCTTACCAGCATATGAGCAATCAAGTCAGATTTCTAGGTTGTTGAGAGCAAAGTTTCCCCGAGAGACAGCTCAAATCATCTTATATCTTCCTCATATCCTTGCGGGTTACTTTCCTTTTTGATATTTTAAAATATAAATAACATTTTTTGTGAGCGTCAAAATTTTTCAATGCTGTGTATCATGAAAATGTCTCCAAATATCAATCAACCAGACTGAATATAAAATCTATTGGTCTCGCTTACAGTACGAAACCCACTCAGATAGACACCCGGCTGTCTTCCTGGTTTAACCTTGTCAATCTTTTTAAGGCAGCTTCTAGTTTTATTGTTGCTTGAGCCCCTTTTATTGCTTGGCCTTTTTAAAAAGCTCAGATCACTCACAGAAACAATCTGTAGATTATTCATTTACCAATATAATCAATAGAGCCACCCTATGTGATACCAGCGTTTTATGGACATTGATTGTGAGATCACTCCCCGGTCAAAGCTACACTGGTGCGGTGAATTTCGCATGACAACGTAAAACTGTCCTCGATGCAAAGAGGATGCAAAAGCCCTGGCTGCAGCGACACACACACCGCTCATTGTAATCACTCGAGTGAACCAGGAACTCCCCCGTGCTACACATAACTGACAAACAAACACAGCCAGGACATGGTCTAGAAAGTTCCGGCTGTACTGAGTGTCCCTTTGATAACCCACATACCAGAGTATAGGGAGACAGAGAGACATCGAGCGAGAGAGACACGGAGAGACTCACTCTAGCCGTCATGGAGGATAAGGTCAGTTTGAGGATATTACAGTAAGGGTCTGGGAACCGAGCACGAGAGCCGTTTGTTCTCCCTCAGCTTAATCAAATCCAATCACGTCAACTGGGGCGCACATGAAGCCCCCTCAATTAGGCGAGGGGGGCGGGGTGGGGCAAGGGGGAGAAGGCGAGGGCATCGGAGAGCAGCGCTTGTTTGGTAACGCCTTACGGACAGAAGTCCAGTATTTCGCCATGCTGCATGTTGCATCAGTGCTTCTTCCTCTGTTTCTACAGAATGACTCAGACTTTCCCCTTCATACACACACAGGAGAGACAGCGGAGAGCGTTCTGGATCGTCCCCCAGTGGCACGTACTAGAATGAGGTCCAAAAGCCCGACACTGCTACGGACACTCTCTGCTGTGTTGTGGTTGTAGACGTGTCGGCTTCTGAGAAACGCATTTCCTCTTAAAAGAGAAAGTACACACATGCAAACAACCACCAGCCATCTGCACAAGTAAAAACAGCTGCACCCCCCCCCCACCCCCCGCCCGCACACACACACACACACACACACACACACACACCCCGGAGAGCGACCGGTGAACTTAGAACAGGGTACTCGAGGTGTTTACTGATCACTATTCTATTTTGATTGTGATCAATAACAGTTATCAGCTCATCCTACACCGGAGGCGTCACCCAACGGTCGCAGAAGAGTCGCGCAGAAATGTTTTTCTGACATTGCACAACCACGTATGTGTCCGTTTAACCCCGTAAAATGCTCCGAGTGGCTCAGCTGTCTAATGTGCCAGCACCTTGATCCAAGGATCACAGGTTGGAATCCCGGGTCAGACTGCTAGCCATCTGAGAGGGCAAAATTGGGCACGCCCTCTCAGGTGGGTAGATGGTGCTCAGATGGTACCCTGCACTTTCCCCAGATCGCATTGGCTGCCCAGCAATAATGCATAGGCAGCAGATCAAAGAGGCGATGGCAGGCATGTGCCCATCGTCCTAGTGTCGGGAGCATCACGTGATCCTATAATAAGGACGCAAAATCTGTTAAATATATAAATCAACGTCTGCTTTTAGGATCAAAACAAGTCGTGGAAATGACTGAAATCACGGGATCAATAGAAAAGTAAATGAAATGCAAATAAAAAGCCACAAACAGGAGCTTGGTTCTTCAATGAGATTATTAGCAGATCTTTGTGACACCTGAAACTTCCTTCATTTGCATTTAAGAGGTTAAATTAATAAACAAAAAAAGACTCGATTTGCTGGGAACGGGTTGAACGTGGCAGCCAAATGAGGTTCAACAAAAGGTGCTGGATCCAACGGGCTGAACGTTTGAGTCCTGCTGCGTTACATTACAGCTTTGGGCTACTGGTCTACAGGAAATGAGCTTCAAATAAAGATAAAGCTGGGGGAGGAGGGGTTTTGCAGAAGCAGAGGTGAGCTAGAGGTTGCGTTTTCCCAGTAGCTTCTATTTAAGTACCACTGAAAATAGCTTTCTCTTCATTGTTTGCGACAGTATTGCTGTCGCACAGACCCCTACTGGTATTATGTGATGTTCCTGGCTGCGTTTGCTTTGGATTCCCGACCGCTGGTGTGATGATCTGGAAGCAAACACTGCACAAAGTCCATCCCCCCTAGTAGTGATATGAGGGACACTGACAGCCCAGTGACACGTGCAGGATATCCTGCAGTCACGTGTCGCCTCTCATGGCATCTTTCAGCAGGATAATGCTCCACACACAGCAAGCGCTTCCCAGGAATGACACTTCCTTGGCCTCGGTCACCAGATTAATCACCAATCCAGCATTTCTGGGAGCAGCAGGACAACAACTCCGGTAACCTTTGAGAGTTCAGGATCTACAGGTCCAACATCTGTGCGTCAAAGTGCTGCAGGATGCCGTACGGAACCTGTAGGCCTCCACACCCAACCGTATCTCATCTTCTATCCAGGCTGGAGGCCCGACAGGGTCCTTAGACAGACTGGCCACGCAAAAATAACCTGGTTCATTAGGTCAACATACATACCACGGTGTGTTTTCTGCTTTCCACGTGGTTCTGATCAAGAAGGCATGTTCTTCCCAAAGCCAGCTGATGGAACAGAGCTCCACTGGCCTGCAGATGGATGCGAGCTGAACAGCTGGGCCCACCCCCTCATAGCCTGAGCTGGTTCAATTAGCCTGATGCAGTGCAGGCCCGGGCGTTTAAAACACGGACATATTGTGGAAGCCACTTTATAAAAATAAACACTTTAAATCCTGGCCCACTGTTCCAAAAAGGGCAGCGGGGGTCAGCTTTTAAAGGATAAAATATCTGGCAGGCCTGGATTACTGTTGACGGGGAAAGGACACACAGATCCCAGAGCAGAAATGAGCTGATATTGGCTTAAACTCTTTAGGAGATGGAGGCCTGATCTGAAATCTGATGATTTGATTAGACATATGGTTGTCATATGGCATCACCGATAAAGATAAAAAGGACTTTTTTTTTATGTATTGAGGGGGCGGAGTTTGTGCGGGGCTGTTTTTTTTGGTACAGTGTTCTGCGATTATACCCAGCTGGCGAGGTTAAATCTGTGCCATTCAGGGCAAATGAGCAGGAAGTGTATTCTCAAGGGTTGACCACAGAACTTCTCTGCCCCCACCTTACACACACACACACACACACACACACACACACACACACACACACACACACACACACACACACACTCCCAAAGGAATAAAAGCTGGATGCAATTCTCAGAAGAGCATGACCAGGGAGGGAAAACATTAGGTAAGAAATAAAGGGCAGTGGGAGCAGAAGAAGAGTGTGTGTGTGTGTGTGTGTGTGTGTGTGTGTGTGTGTGAGAGATCAGTGTCAGGTTATTCAGACTTCCACTCTTGCCCTAGAATGATCTAATGAAGCAAACTCTAGCATTGCTGCCTGAAGTGACCAGTACACTATAATCACTGGATTTACACACACACACACACACACACACACACACACACACACATCATTACAGGGATAAATTACAGCATGGCACACTGACATTACTACAAGAAACCTGGACTGCTGCTGTCTCAAGATCTCATCTTGAAGACACAGATACTACGCCATGATCGGTCTCATCTCCAGACCTGTCCCTGATTGAAAATGTGTGGGATGGTATTGGACGCTCTATCAACACTCCACCCCTACCACACCATCTGCAGAACTGAGTGAGAACATTCAAGCTGCATGGGATGGATCATCACAGGACACCATTAGGAACCTCTACACCTTCATGCAGAGACGTATCAGCGTTCAGATTCAACCCTTAGCTACATCACACCAAAACGAACAACCCATCTCCGGGTCTCAGCCTCCTACCCCTCGTGATTGGATACAGAAGCACATGAAAATTCAGCTTTCCCTCCAGGACACAAAACACCATCTACTCTTATTGGACCATTTCTCCAGCCACTTCGAATGTACCATGAATTGCTTCAGAAGAAGCATCAAATCCAGCTCGGTATGAATGAATGGTTCTAACCAGGATGAAAGAACATAGTCTTATAGTCATACAGTCTGTTTTTGGGGGTCTCTGTGTGGCTTAGTGGATCTAAGGTTCTAGCACCATCACATCTAATGGAGGAGACATGTGCTTGTCTTCGCCCTTCCGGTGTCAGGAGCTTCGTACGCAACGCACTTCCAAAATTGTAAAATAATAATCAACCCTACTGTCCTCGCATCGTAATCGGAGCTGAGACGGGTGAGGACCGCCCATCAGTACTGACCACTCCCTCCTTCCAAACCGAAACCGACAGACCTCCACACCCAGCATCCTAATCACCCAATCAAAATGCACCATCAAGCTGCGGATGGTGGAGGTTACGTAACCTCATCATAACCATCCTGAAGGGTCCAGACGTGCTGTCCAACAGCTTCGATCTATTTTTCAGAACTCAAAATAAGGTCAAATCAGGTCAGAATGACCGGCAAACAGCACGTCACCATAAACCGAGTCCACCGGTCTGTCCATTTCCCGTTTACCATGAAACGAAAGGACAGATTCTCCTTTCACTCGTACCAAGAAACATCTCTCACGCGGTGGCGCGTTCCCACAGACGTCACTGCTGCTTTCGTTTCCCATTCGGTCCTATGAGACCAAGCACTTCCTGATGCTACAGAACAACCTTCACTAATGATCTCAGATTAATTCATTTAACCGGCGAAGAAAATGCACACAACTAACCCGTCGCACACGTCCGCACGATGATCAGCTGTCAGGAAACAACCCCGCTTCCTAAAACGACCATTCATGATAAAAACCTCTCTTAATAGATGAAAGCAATTAATAATATTAATAACATTAACAATAATGATAACAATAGTGAATTATTGTGAAATTTTGTTTACTTTGATGCCAAACAAACATGATCATTTCTGGAGACACATCTTGCTGAGACAGAGGGAGACATAGATAGACAGATACGAAGACAGAGAGATAGATAAGACAGAGATAGACTGATAGACCGATAGATACATAGAGATAGAGACAGACCAATTTATATACAGATAAATACAGATGGAAAGACTAAGACAGAGAAAAATAGACTGAGATACATAAACAGAGACAGATAAAGATAGAGGTAGATAAAGAGAGAGATAGAGAGACTACGACAGAGATACAGACTACAATATAGAGACAGATAGTTACAGAGATAAAATATAATGATAGATAGAAAAAAAAGATAGACAAAGAGAGATAGACTAAGACAGAGCGAGAGAGAGAAAAAGACAGAAAGAGAGAGGACAGAGACAGAAAGAGAAAGACAGAAAGAGAGGAGAGATGGAGAGAGAGAGGTGGGAGGGGCACAGAGCTCAGTGACGCGCTTTGATCCGCTCCGTGCTTTTCTCCGGAAACAGCCGAGAGGAGCCGAACAGATCCGAACAGGAGCCGAAACGAGCCGAACAGATGCCGAAACGAGCCGAAAAGATCCGAACAGGAGCCGAAACGAGCCGAACAGATCAGAAACGAGCCGAACGGAGCCGAAATCAGCCGAGCAGATCCGAGCGCTGGGATCTGCTGGGCGCTGTCCACCACCGACAGCGCCTGAAACACTGCCCCTCAGTACAGCAGCACAACCCACACACACACACACCCACCCACACACCCACACCCGCCTCGGCCTCGCGCTGTAGGATTCAGGTGAGTGTAAAAGGGCAGACTGATGTGGAGACTGGAGTCATCCCCCTCTGCGGCACCGGGGTTCGGTTCTGAGTGGACCGGGTGGGGGGGGGGTCTCTGCGCGAGCTGCTCATTTCGGGTGTGTATAGCGTGTGTATGTGTGTGTGTGTGTGTGTGTAATGGCTGCGTGAGAATAAAAATGGCCGAGTGAACAAGTTAGGGTGTTACCTGCCCCCCCACCACACACACACCCATTTACCCCCTATACACACACACACACACACACACACACACACTAACCCCTGCCCCCTCCCACCCAAACCCCTCCCCCTAAATAAATAAATAAATAATCCCCTCCCCCTCCATCTCTCACACACACACACACTTACTTCATCTGCTTGACGATGGTGCTCTTCCCGGACTCCCCGGCTCCTGTAAAACACACACACACACACACACACACACACACACACACACACACACACACACACACACACGCGGTGGGTCAGCAGCGGCTCGGCTGCAGTAGCAGCGCTCTGCAGACAGGGGGCGCCGCGGCGCGGGGCATTACCGAGCAGCAGCAGCTTCACATCCTTGGCGGCGGTGATTCCGTCCTCCTTCAGGTTCTTCTCGATGGCTTTGCTCCGGTCCAGAGCCGCCCGCTCCTCCGCGCTCAGAGTGCAGCCCATCGCCAGCGGCCGGTCAGCGCTGTGTCCGCCTCAGCTCTCTCTCTGTCTCTGTCTCTGTCTGTCTCTGTCTGAGTGTCTCTGTCTCTGTGTCTCTCGGCTCTACTGGGCGGAGGAGGCGCGCGCGGCGGCTGCTCGCATCGTTCGGCTCACAATGGAGGGGCGGCGAGGCAACGGGAGCGCGCGCGCCGGGCACGTTACGTCCTCTCGCTCCGCGCGCTGCTTTTTTTCCCGCTCTTTCCCACCCGTCTTCGGGCCGAGCCCCGCCCCCCCGACCCGCCCTTGCCGCGCCCGGATTGGACGAAGCCGAGAGTTCAGGCTCGGCCGCTCCGCCCCGCTCCGCGGCGACCAATCGTGTTCCCCGGTTTCCCGGCCAATCCGCGCTCGGGGCGGCGAGGCGAGCCAATTGGGAGGCGTTGCGCCTGTAAACGGGTGGAGGGAAGGATTGTGCGCGCTCGCTGACGTCAAAGCGCGAGCGCGCGCGCGCAGCCCTGCTCGCGCACCGTTCGGCGGTCTGGCTTCAGAGATCAGTCGCGGAGAACAGTCCGTGTGGACTGATCTCTGATCGGTCAGGAGGAGCACAGTGAGGTGTGGTCACCAACCTTCTCTCTCTCTCTCTCTCTCTCTCTCTCTCTCTCTAATTAATATATATATATATATATATATATCACACACACACACACACACACACACACACACACACACACACACACGACACACACACGTAAAATAAACAGCACAGATCCCCCACACCACCAGTGTCATCACCTCAGCACTGTCTCTCTGCTATATATTTTGATTACTAAGGGATTGCTAGGTTGCTAAAATGTTGCTAGGTGATCTTTAAGGTGTTTCTATGTGGTTGCTAAGGTGTTTCTATGTGGTTGCTAAGGTGTTGCTAGGTGGTTAGGTGGTTGCTAAGGTGTTACTTTGGTATATTTGTTGATATTGGGTGTTAAGGTGTGGCTTTGCTATAGATAGTGGTTGCTAAGGTGTTTTTAGGTGGTTGCTAAGGTGTTACTTTGGTATATTTGTTGATGTGGGTGTTAAGGTGTGGCTTTGCTGTAGATAGTGGTTGCTAAGGTGTTATATTGGTACATTTGTTGATAGTGGGCATTAAGGTGTAGCTTTGCTATAGATAGTAGTGTTATATTGGTATATTTGTTGATAGTGGGTGTTAAGGTGTGGTTTTGCTATATATTGGTAGTTGCTAATGTGTTATGTTGGTATATTTGTTGATAGTGGGTGTTAAGGTGTGGTTTTGCTATATATTGGTAGTTGCTAATGTGTTATGTTGGTATATTTGTTGATAGTGGGTGTTAAGGTGTGGCTTTGCTATATATTGGTAGTTGCTAATGTGTTATGTTGGTATATTTGTTGATAGTTGGTGTTAAGGTGTGGTTTTGCTATATGTTGGTAGTTGCTAATGTGTTATGTTGGTATATTTGTTGATAGTTGGTCTTAAGGTGTGGTTTTGCTATATATTGGTAGTTGCTAATGTGTTATGTTGGTATATTTGTTGATAGTGGGTGTTAAGGTGTGGCTCTGCTATAGAAAATGGTTGCTAAGGTGTTTTAGGTGGTTGCTAATGTGTTACCTGGTGGTTGCTAATGTGTTACCTGGTGGTTGCCAATGTGATACTTTGGTATATTTGTTGATAGTGGGTGTTAAGGTGTGGCTTTGCTATAGAACGTGGTCGCTAAGCTGTTTATAGGTGATTGCTAAGGTGTTTTTAGGTGGTTGCTAAGGTTTTACTTTGGTATATTGGTTGATAGTGGGTGTTAAGGTGTTGCTTTGCTATAGTCAGTGCTAAGGTGTTTCTAAGTGGTTTCCATGATGTTATTTTGGTATATTTGTTGATAGTGAGAGTTAACATGTGGCTATGCTATAGATGATGGTTGCTGAGGTGTTACTATGGTGTTATTTTGGTATATTTGTTGATAGTTGTGTCAAGGTGTGGCTTTGCTATAGATAGGGGTTGCTAAGGTGTCCCTCATGGTTGCTAAGGTGTTACTTTGGTATATGTGTTGATAGTGGGTTTTAAGTTGTGATTTTGCTATAGCAAGTGGATGCTAAGGTTTTTCTAGGTGGTTACTAATGTGTTGCTTGGTGATTGCTAAAGTGTTACCTTGATATATTTGTTGACAATTTGTTAACGTGTGGCTTTGCTACATATTTTGTTTGCTATGGTGTTTCTAGATGGTTGCTAAGGTGTTGCTAGGGAGTTGCTAAGGTGTTACTTTGGTACATTTGTTGATAGTGGGTGTTAAGGTGTGACTCTGCTATAGATAGTGGTTGCTAAGGTGCCGGTCCAAAGCCCGGATAAATGGTGAGGGTTGCGTCAGGAAGGGAATCCGGCGTAAAACTTGTGCCAAAACTATAATGGGGATCATAAATATGACTGCTGATCGGATGATCGGTTGGTGGTTGCCAAGGTGTTAATTTGGTATATTTGTTGATAGTTGGTGTTAAGGTGTGGCTTTGCTATATATTTTGGTTGCTAAGGTGTTTCTAAGTGGTTGATAAGGTGTTACTTTGGTATATTTGGTGATAGTGGGTGTCAAGGTGTGGCTTTGCTATAGAACGTGGTCGCTAAGGTGTTTCTAGGTGGTTGCTAAGCTGTCTCTAGGCGATTCCTAAAGTGTTTTAGGTGGTTGCTAAGGTGTTGCTATGTGGTTGCCAAGGTGTTACTTTGGTATATTTGTTGATAGTGAGTGTTAAAATGTGGCTGTGCTATAGATAGTGGTTGCTAAGGTGTCCCTCTGTGGTTACTAAGGTGTTTCTTTGGCTTATTTTTTGATAGTGGGTTGTAAGGTGTGGCTTTGCTATAGATAGTGGTTGCTAACATGTTTCTAGGTGGTTGCTAAGGTGTTTCTAGCTGGTTGCTAAGGTGGTACTTCAGTATATTTGTTACAAATATACCAGAGGAGCCAGCTGAGGTGGTTCTGGCATCTGGTTTGGATGCCTCCTGGTTGCCTCCCTTGTAAAGTGTTTTGGGCATGACTGGTAGGAGCCCCAGGGAAGATTGGAAGCAGAATTGGAAGGTGTTGCAAGGTATTTGCTAAGGTGCTGCTTTGCTTTTAATGTTGGTTACTAAGGTGCTGTTAGGTGGTTGCTAAGTTGTATCTATGGTGTAAGTGTTGGTTTCTAAGGCATTTGTAAGGTGTTGATAGGTAGTTTATAAGGTGTTGCTTTGGTTTAGGTGTCAGTTGCTAAGGTGATGCTAGGTGGTTGCTAAGGTGTATCTATAGTGTAAGGTGGTTGCTAAGGTGCTGCTAGGTGATTGTTAAAGTGCTGCTTTGGTATAGGTGTTGGTTGCCAAGTGGTGGTTGCCAAGTAGGTGGTTGCTAAGGTGTAGCTATGGTTTAAGTTTTGGTGCCTAAGGCATTGGCAAGGTGTTGTTTTGGTATAAGTGTTGCTATGCTTCAGCTGTTGGTTGCTATGGTGTTGCTAAGTGGTTGGTAGGTGGTAGGTAAGGCGTTGCTACAGTGGTTGGCTGAATGGAGGAATGTAAACGTGTTTGGTTGATAGAGCTGTGTCCACAAACTTTCTTGCATTTGTCACGGCCTCAGCTCTCATACGAGTGCAGTGATAAATGTCAGCCTGCTTTCTGGAGTGGAGCCAGTTCAGCAGTGGTGGAAATAAAACACTACAGAAATGAATTTTTCACATGACCCAGTCACACAGTCTGCAGATAATGAGCCAACGGAAGGTGGAAGCAAACGTTGGAGCCCCTGAATCCGAACAATTGCTGAATGCTTCGACTGGAGAAAAGGCTTTGGTTAATCACTTCACATTACTCTAACTGTATCACGGTGTACTGGCTCTGACACCCACATTAAACACCTGACTGCTAACTGCTGACTGCTTATTAAGTTTGCAGGGTCTTGCTGGAGCAAGTCATTCCATTTTTCCACTGTGCTGCACTAAAAGTGATGAAATTACTGAAATAAAGATCAATTTTTAGTTTCCATAATTTTTCAAAAAAAACAGTAACCTTCCTGTTTTGCATACGCGTCATGAATTTGCACACAAGGGCAGCGCGTTACCACAAGGTAAGCTAGGTTTGGCCGTTCGTTCTAGCTTCCAGGATATTTTATCGGACTTGTGGGCATCAAGGATGTATATCATATTAGGGAGACTCCCGGAACTTCCAGGAGACTTGGGATGTCTGCGAACGTCTGAACACAAATACTGAAATTGCTGCATTTGAGTGTCCCTGTGGGCCAGCCTGGCACAATATGAATTTGTACAGAAAACACTTTGGTCAGGTCTTGCACTGGTCAGGATTTCTTAGCCTGATAATTTCAAAGTCAAAGTTGTCCAACAGGCCAAGCAGAGACAAGGGAAACCCTATTAGACAGTTAACGCCTTTGAGCTTAAATGGTCTGTCTGGTTTTAAAGCCCTTCTGCTCATTTGGTGTGTTACCCAACAACCTGACCCAAATAATCAGGGCTGGATCTTCTGATGTTTCCTACATGGTCAAGAAAGCATCACACTGATCATCATTGCTACTAGTTAAGATGATCTTAATCCCAGGATTTGGGAAACTGGACCATACTCATTAACAACCCCATACTGCGCTGGAATTGAGTGTATTACAGCAAGAAAAGCTTAGTGGGTCTCATTGAAAAACCGTTAAATTCATTGGGGTAAGAATTGGATGAGTGGGTTGTGCATTTGTCCCATCCAAACACTATATCGGGCGGGAGAAAAAAACCTGTATTTTAAAAGCAAATCAGACAAGCTGCTGGATTTTCAGCTGTTAAGGTTTGTGCTAAGGTTCAAAAGTATCCTCCAATCAGCAGCTGTGAAGTTGTGGCCAGTAACGAGGGCACAACGAATAGCAATGTTCACTAATTATGGCTATGGGTGGCAGCCGAGGGAACCAGCCTTGTGAATGGAAGGTTGCCGGTTTGATTCCCTGAACTGGCAGGAAATGACTGAAGTGCCCTTGAGCAAGACACTTAACTCCTTAATTGCTCCCCATGCATCATGGATACAGCTGCCCACCACTCTGGGCACGTGTCCTCACTGCCCCTTCCACGTCTCCCAAGTCAGTTGATTTGAGGAAATGTCCAATGAATTCCCAGTTTACTCAGATCGATCGAAACCTAGACGTGACCGTTTGGACTGACAGATAGTGGATGCTCTTATGCTAAGAATTGGACATTTTACACCGAGGTTATGTTTAAGGGTAGGTTTAGGGTTAGCTTGATTTTACAATAATGTTAATGTTAATTATTGGTTCAATTTCTATGACTTTCACATTCCACTCACAATTCGGTTACAGTTAAGGTGGGAGGGAGCTTCTCCTTGCCACCGATGCCCGCTGGCTTGCTTAATCGAGGCTTGGACCCTGATTTCTGTAAAGCAGCTTCGTGGCAACTTCTTTGTAGTTACACAAATAAACTTTTTTTTGATTGATTGATTGAAGGTGAGGCTTAAAAAAGGCTTAGGTTCGCTAGTTGCATTGTCGTATCTGTTGTTCAAATTATTCTGTTTCTGTGTGTCTGGGTGGCCAGGGGTGACCAGACTGCAGTTTATGGTGTATGGTGTAAATAAATATTATTTATGGTGTAAATAAATATTCCCCATTAACACGGAACGGTAGCACCACTAATATTAGACTAAATCGGCAAAAAGAAACTTCTAACTTATGTGAGACAGCTCAATTTCAATTCCTTTATTTGTTTCCTGCTGGAAAACATTCGTTAGGGGGTTTCTATTAATGCTGAATTTCTGTGCTACTTCCATTTTTCAAAAATCCTGTGTTACATCATAAGTATGTTTAGCGACGCTGAAGCAGATGGCGTAGATGCTCAGGAGTTAGGTTCGGAGGAGCCCGAAGATCTGCCAGTGTAAGACGGTGAAAGTCCAGAGAGCAGCAAGAGGGAGCGAGCGAGATGATTGAATTTAGCAGTGGATCTCCACCTACGCTCCATTACAAAGCAGTCAGCCTGAGCTTGTGCATTGACAGATAATGCCCATCAGCATGCATCTAAACTGTGTACAACACACACACACACACACACACACACCCTCTCTCCTGTGCATATTTGAATATTTCTCACATATTATAGCCTGTGGACCCATCTGAAGTGCAGCTAAATAGGGAGACAACAGCCTGCAGCATGCATTGATTTTTAGACTGAAGTGAGTCCATGTAGAGAGGAGTCTTGGAGAGAGTCCGTGTGTCACACACACACACACACACACACACACATCTAATATCAGGTCTCACTCACAGAAGCTGAAACTGAAATTTGATTGGAGTCTTTGTAGAAGGACCACGTAACCAAATGCTTAAAAAAGTCAGTTTCATTAACGTATAACTGCAGAGATGGTTCAGGGACTACATGCGGGAGGAAAGTCCCAGGACTGTTTCTGTTTCACTTTAATCAATAAAGTTCTGTCAGTCTAAGAAAACCACCCTGACAAGAAAATAATAAAATAATAATAAGATTTGCAGAAATAAGGAAAAAAAAATCCCCCATCGCCCTTTAAAAACTCCCAGGGCTTGCTTTTGGGTAGTGTACCTCTTGGTGGCTGTAAGACGCGCCTCTACAACACATTCAAAGACATCTGATAGAGGAAAGGTTGCTTTGAAGAACTACTCGCCGTCCAGGCCACTGCTTTTATTTGCACTGGTGTTGTGAAGAAAAAACCTGCACTGCAATGGACTGGAACCATTTGTCCTGTTTGGGATTTGACAGTGGTTCAGTTTGAGTATGGAGCTCTTCTGATCATACAGGAGCACTTTGTAGTTCTATAATTCCAGACTGTGGTTCATCTGTTTCTCTGCAGATTCTATTCTCCTCCTTTCACCCTGATCTTCAACTATCACCACAGAGCAGCTATGATGTGGGTGATGGGTCATTCTCAGCACTGCTGTCACACTGACATGGTGGTGGTGTGTTAGTGTGTGTTACTGGTGCGAGTGGATAAGACACAGCAGTGCTGCTGGAGTGTTTTAACACTGTGTCCACTCACTGTCCACTCTATGAGACACTCCTACCGAGTGTCTCCAGCTTGTAGATGTAAAGTCATCTTCTAGTGCTTCATCGGTTGTTGGCTGGATAGTTCTGGTTGGTGAACTGTACTCACTCTAGCAGTGACAGTGATTGGTTTAATCACTCCAGCAGCACTGCTGTGCCTGAACCACTCATACTTTAGAGCACACACACTAACACACCACCACATAATACCTGCTCTGTGGTGGTCCTGTGGGCACTGAAGATCAGATGGGCTACAGTCTGCTATTGTAGAACTGTGTGTTAAGAGGAGCTGATCTAATGGACAGTGAGGGTAGAAACAAGGAGGTGGTTATAACATCATGCTTGATTTGTGTAAGGGTCTAAGTTATATTACAACACGCAAATGACTGATGCAAAAGATTTATCACACCGGAAGAGGCGTACGGGTGGAAAGGAAGCTGCTGTGGGTCAAACAGGCCAGGAAGCTCAGCAGCAGGCTTTCCTCAGTGAAACTTGCACAAGACCGGCATCTAATATGATGCAAGAACGTGCAAGTGGAGAACCGTGCATGAACACGAAAGATCCAGCAGAGGAGAGAGAGGCCTTGTTAAAACCAGGATAGTTCAGTTTCGGTTATGGTGTTATCACACCTCGCAGCTCGAACGAGACCAGCTATTTGATTTGAGGCATTGTTAAACGTGCACCCAGTAACACTTTCATTGTTTGCTTTCCTCACCGCTTCAACACTGTACCTCACTTTTGATCCAGTCGCTGCAGCAGAAGCCCAGTGTAAACGGTATTGATGATGAGTTTATTGGGGGAATTGTACATTTGACAGGAGGCTCTAGTACCCTGTTGGGCATGGCATCCTGTGGCACATTTACCCACAGATGTTGCAGCTGAGCCTGTAGATCCTGCACACTGATAGGCTACAGAAGATGACATTCCAGCTGGTCCCGTAAATCCTCAATAGCAACCGGGCAGGACAAGGAGGTGTTGCGGTCTGGCAGAGACATTCCGAAAGGGTAAACCCTTGCTATGTGACAATCGCTGAGCTGTTAGTGTCGCTCGTATCACTACTAGGGGTGACCGACTGAGATCATCGCACCAGCAGATGGGGCAGTGTGTCGCTCCACAGCAAAGGCAGGGATTGAAGCTCTTACCCTGAGACCTCCAGACTCGAACCTGACTGTCCAGGCTTGGACTGCAGTCTGTGATTATAGAACTACATAGTGCTCCTGTACGGTCAGTGGATTAAATGATCAAATGGACAGTGAGCGTAGAAATGGTTGGTGTACGTAAGTGTGCAATGGTTTAAAAGAGTCTGTTTAGTAAAGAATGAGTCGATGATACGATGATGCAAGAGAGCAAGGAGGAGAATTTACCAGTGTGCCCGTTAAACTGGGCCGTGCACCCTAGCAGATGGCAGCCACAGAACAGGAAAGGGAACTTGAGATTGCACCAGCCTACACTGCTAACAAGGGCAGTGATCTCCCTCTCTCTCTCTCACTCTCTCCTTTCCCTTTTTTTCCCTCTCTCTCTCTCTCTCTCTCTCTCTCTCTCTCTCTCTCTCTCTCTCTCTCTGATGACCACTCATTTCACTTTTCTTCAGTAGGGATGCATCTGATTAGCCGTAATGTGTCTCGCTCGCAGTCATCTGGCCCTGATGACTGCCGGGGTGTGGTGTGGCAGCTGACCGAAGGGCGGAAAGGAGCACACACAGTAATGATGGGGGAGGCAGTGAAAGAGACTCTGTGAACTCCACTGTCATTAGGATCAGCTCATCTGATTGTGCACTGCTGGCTGTGCTGACCGTACCTTTACAGCTGCTGGAATACAGCTCGTCATTTAACCTCACGGCCAACTCCGGTCATCTTTGTGGGATATATCTGAGGTTCGACGTACATGTATTCTGCCATGTTCATTATTAATTTATATCGTAAACACACAGGCGTGATTGTTATTTTCAGATCATAAGCAACTCAAATTTCATTTGAGATGTAAATATGAACAGAATTTAGATTTTTGCTTGAATTTATTTCACACCCTTGTAAGGACAATAAAAACACTCTATATCTCAGGAATCATGTTGGAAATTGATCATCCAGAGTGTTTTTGAGCTGAAAATCAACAGTTATAATGGATTATTTGTAATAATTAGATTGATAATAATTTCGTATAACTGCAGAGATGGTTCAGGGACTACATGGGGGAGGAAAGTCCCAGGACTGTTTCTGTTTCACTTTAATCAGTAAAGTTCTGTTAGTCTAAGAAAACCACCCTGACAAGAAAATAATAAAATAATAAGATTTGCAGAAATAAGAAAAAAAAAAATCCCCCATTGCCCTTTAAAAACTCCCAGGGCTTGCTTTTGGGTAGTGTACCTCTTGATGACGGATCTATGGCTGTTGGACACGCCTCTACAACACATTCAAAGACATCTGATAGAGGAAAGTTTGCTTTGAAGAACTACTCGCCGTCCAGGCCACTGCTTCTATTTGTACTGGTGTCGTGAAGAAAAAACCTGCACTGCAATGGACTGGAACCATTTGTCCTGTTTGGGATTTGACAGTGGTTCAGTTTGAGTATGGAGCTCTTCTGATCACACAGGAGCACTTTGTGGTTCTATAATTCCAGACTGTGGTTCATCTGTTTCTCTGATACTTTATTCTCCTCCTTTCACCCTGATCTTCAATGATTAGGACCCCACAGGATCACCAGAGAGCAGATATTATGTGGGTGGTGGGTCATTCTCAGCACTGCAGTCACACTGACATGGTGGTGGTGTGTTAGTGTGTATAATAATTAGATTGATAATAATTGATAATAATAATAATAATAATAATAATAATTTGATAATAATTTCTTCAAATTACTTGACATAATGAAATATCCTTTATTATTTAGTATCAGCACTGTCCTCATTGGCTAGAGGTTCTACGGAAAGCTGGTCTTTGGTTTAAAGCCTCTGAACTGCTTTCATATATTTCTAGACTGACTTTTTAACTGTTGTTGTTATTGTTATAAAAGGGGAGTTTCTGGGAAGTTTCTGTGTGGAGTTTGCATGTTCTCCCCGTGTTCGTGTGGGTTTCCTCCGGGTACTCCGGTTTCCCCCACAGTCCAAAGACATGCATGATAGGTGAATTGGTGACTCTAAAGTGGCCCTTAGTGTGTGGATGTGTGTGTGTGTGTGTGTGTGTGTGTGTGTGTGTGTGTGTGTGTGAGCCCTACGATGGATTAGCGCCCTGTCTAGGGTTGTTTCCCACCGTTGCGCTCAGAGTTGCCGGCTGGGCACCGGCTCACCCGTGACCCTATTCAGGAATAAGCGGTTCAGAAAACGGATGGATGAATGAATGAATTTAAATATCAGGTAGGCCACTGTTGGAATCCATTTCTGTCAATGCAGATGCTGTATTAAAATATTTCATTGCCTGTTAATATATGTAACAGAAACTGGTTTTGGAATTTTGCGGTTATCAACAGTCACCAGTGTGGTTTTGGAAAACAAACGCTCTGCTCAACTTGCAACAATGATCAAGAATATTGTATTTAATTAAAAATAAACATGATTTCAGCTCCCTTATTGATCATCTTCAATTTCATAAACTAACAGAGGGACTTATATTACATCCAGGTCTTCTTGACGGCTCTGTTCCAGCGTCCTCTCCCACCTGCAACTGGCTCATCTCGCTGACCAACAAGGCGAGGCACAGCCCCGCCCCCTCTCTCTGATCAGTCAGAGTCTGTATGCAGGTTGAGCATCAACCCCGCCCCCTCTCTCTGATCAGTCAGAGTCTGTATGCAGGTTGAATGTCAGCCCCGCCCCCTCTCTCTGATCAGTCAGAGTCTGTATGCAGGTTGAGCATCAGCCCCGATTACTCTGATCCCAATATATGAAGCTTAGAATACGGAATGTAACTGCCCACAAATGATGGATCTTTGGTTCTAATACTGTGTATTATTAAGGGGATTCACATCTATTGCAGCTTTACTGTACAGTCAACTACATTTCTGATATATCTGCACAGAGGAAATAACTGAAGGCCACTGACTCCTAACAGACCTCTAACAGAAATCAATGGGCAGTTGCTTCAGTTATAAAGACATCTTTGATTCGAGGTTTTCTGTTCATCCTGTTTGCATGGAAAGGTGTTGGAGTGATTGTGAGTAACTGGTCATATGTTGATTACCATCATTCCAACACCAGTCAACTGCAGGAAACAGAGGCAGTTATTCAGAGTAAAGTTAGGCCCAGTCTTGCCACGTCATCAGGTCAGCTTACAGTAATAACAAACCCATCGAGGGCATCCAAAACATTTCCACGATGTGATGATGGCTCCTACTGCCAGCACTGGGCTGAATCAAGTACCTTAAATAAGAGCATGCAGGTTCAAAACACGCCCACGCGGAGGCACTTGCTAGCCATAACCATGCATGACTAGAATCTGACTAGAAGTGACCATGAAAGCATCTAGATTTCTGAATATATTTGACCCAAAACTTCATCAGATGTCCTACAAGTAGATCAGAACCAAGTCTGTGAACCTGAAGGTGAAATCAGAGTCCAGTGTTTTCAGTCAACGGGAGATGATCAGGAGTGAGTGTACGTCCTGTTTTATTTAAAGAACAGGGATCTCTCAAAGTCTGATCTTCACAACATGTTTGTGGAAGTGTGTCAAGGCTTGTAGGAGATTTGGACTCCACCAATCCACAGCCAGACACTCTCAAAGGAACCAAGAGTAATGTTCAAGTTTATGAGTCCACCATCAGGAGAACAACAGTGTGTCAAGGCTTGATTGTGTACAAGATTGTGTACAAATGGAGGATATTCAAGACCATTATTACCCTCCCCAGCAGTGCTCCACCAATAAAGATCATGCCAAGAGCAAGGCCTGCAACAGTCCACAAGCTCTCAAAGGAACCCAGAGTAATGTTCAGGTTTATGAGTCCACCATCAGGAGAACAACAGTGTGCATGACAGGTTTGAAAGTCAGCGAGTGCTCAACCTCATTCACAGCTTATACAGGTGTGGGCATCGCCAAGGTTTTCCCATTAGGTAACGAGTTTATATACTGATATCCCATGAATTTTAACATGTCAGTTCAAATTGACTTATAATAGTACTTATTTGAGCAGTAGTGATAATGCATGTTTATTTAAACAGTGTTTTTAATGTTATAAATAAAAATACCGTCTGTCAATGTAATGCTGCCACTTGTCCAGGGTCCAGGTCACAGGGACAGCAGCCTAAGCAGAATTCTTTCTCCCCAGACACCTCTTCCAGTGATATTCCAAGGCGTTCCCAGGCCAGCTGAGAGATACAATCTCTCCATCCTCCCAATCAAACATGCCCGGAACACCTCACAAGGGAGGCATCCGAATCAGATGCCTGAACCACCTCAGCAGGATCCTCTCAACGTGGAGGAGCAGCAGGTCTACTCTAAGCCCCTCCACCTGTGAAATGAGGGTCCAGTACCGTGTGGATCGCAAAGTGTCCAACCTGCGTTTCAGTAAGTTAACACTACTGTAATCCAAAAATAATTAATGATATAATTTTGTTTATCCTACTTTTGTTTGAGTAATTGATTCCAATACTGGAAGGATCACCAACCCATTCCCATCTACCCAACTCATCCCAAAATTAGCACCATCAGTAAAAAATTAGCAACACAGTTCCACAGCTCGGTACCCCTTTAGCTCACGCCTGGCATTAGACATGGTGCCAATAGGTTCATATTTATCTGCTCCAGGGAGTCCTATTCTATTGGCAGTACTTCTCTACAGTGACTAAACAAGCTGTGTCAGCAGTGGTTGCAATTTAACGTAGCTGAATGCATTCATTAAAAGGGGTGACCACCAAACATGACCACCGTGTCAGTGTGACTGCAGTGCTGAGAATGACCCACCACCCTCATAATAGCTGCTCTGTGGTGGTCCTGTGGGGTCCTGATCATTGAAGATCAGGAGAATAAAGTCTTCAGAGAAACAGATGAACTACAGTCTGGAATTATAGAACTACAAAGTGCTCCTGTGTGATCAGAGGAGCTGATAAGGGTGGACAGCGAAGTTAGAAACAATCATGTTTCAAGAAAACCAAACTCTTATCGGTTACTCAAGCCTGTCTACTTCTCTACTTCCTCCCAAATTTAACTTTCAGTTCCTTTGTTCAGAACTGTTCAGACAGCAAAGGTATGCTGGTGTGCTGCTGGTTTGAGGAACACTAAACCCCTCAGCTCTGCAGCTAAAGTGGTGTCCCATGAAATAAAAGCCTACAAACATGATGGAGAGACAGAAAGGAAGACAGAGAGAGAGGCATTTAGATGGCGAGGTGTATACAGCAACACGTTGGCACATGTGAAAGAATTTAATTCACACTCCCCCGCCACGTTCGCAAGAGGCACCGGCTACATTAACAGCCTTTCGCACTCTTGTACATTATTTCAGTTCAGAGGGTGACAGTCTGAGTCTGGAGGGGAGAAGGGTGTTGAGACTGTGGAAATTCCAAAAATCAAAATTAATGTACATGCCATTGCTGGCAGACAAAAACCTTCTATGTCCAAAATGGCAAATTAATAGGAGAGAGGGACAAAGGCCTTGCAATGGAAGTCAATGTCCATTTAATTCATCCTGAAATTCGGATACAATATAAAGAACAACTGCAACGTTCACATTACGTCAGACAGTAGAATCATGCAGTGACGGTGTGCATTAGAGATGCACTGACCTGGCCTGTGGGACCCCAGCACAAGTGAACCTTATCTGTGACCTCACCACAAACGTCTGCAGGGCACAACACAACATCTAGGCAAACCCTAGACCTACAGAAAACAACTGCTGTTGACTAATTAAGTTTGAACTGGAAGCTGCCAGACCACCCAAAGTCACTGGGGGCTGCCATGAGGCCTGTGATATCAAATCACATCAAATCAAAATATGTGTAGCACTTTTTACAACAAATGTCACAGAGCATCTTTACAGAGATCCAAAATAAGATGATCAGTAACACATGAAGGATAATGACATAAACCCCCAGCTGAGCCAAAGGGTGACCGTGCGGGAGAACTTCCTCAGAGCTGGAGGAAGAAACCTTGGGAGAAACCAGGCTGACAAGGGGGGACCCCCCTCCTCTGCTCAAAAGAGGGAGGATGAAAAAAGGGACCATATAAAGGTCCCGGGATGTTCCATTGCATAGAGCCACCCCACCTTATGGGTCCATAGGCCTCCTCGCACCTCAGTAGAGCTAACCAGCAGAGACTTAAGGTTCATCTTAACTAGTGGTGCAAAAAGTGACTACACATTTTGCACCCCAGACCTGCATATAGCTATTTCGTCCCTGTCCAATGAAACCATGTATCTCCATTTAAAGTTTTTTTTCCCATAATGCCAATCTGACAGTCGTTCTTCATATTCTGTCAGAATTTCATGATGAACAGACCAAAAGAAATGCTCCAAAATAACCTCAATCTTTAACCTGTTTCATCTCCTCCTGTAAAGTCTCCATTTTGGAGATGCACTGGAGGAGGATTTGTATCAAGGTATGCCTGTGCAATTGTCATATTTCTTCAAAAGAGTTTTTAATAAAACTGGATTCTTGCCGTTGTGTCCCTCGGCTCCTTATTACTTTGTGGGGGAGTTGAAACTGGGTCTCTGAAGAATTTCACGCTCATTAATTAACAGAATATATCAGCCAACTTAATCACCATAATTCCCAAATCATTACATTTGCAAACTGTGGACCAGGCTTGAGGTGTGCCGAGGCAAAGAAGGTGAACTTGAGAAGATTGGGCTGGAATTCTGGGCAGGATCAAGTATGGACTGGAAGAGGTGGAGGAAGTGGGATGGCAGTGGGTGCGAGGATTGTTTGGGTTGTTGGTGGCTGTGTCTGAAATGGAAGGAATGCTGCCTACTTATACAGAATTCTTAGGAAGGACGATTTGTCTGTATCAACAATTAATAACCTAGCGTAGGGTTTCTCAACCTGTGGTCCAGGGACCCATTCTCACTCTAGTGGTCCTCAAGTGGAGACAATCCATAGTGGGTAAGAAATGGTGCTTTAAATCATAAATCAGGGTCTAATTCTCTATTTCTCAAGCTTGGCACCTGTTTTTGGGGAGGTTCTCCCATTCTTCTTTGCAGAACCTCTCAATCTCCATCAGATTGGATGGGGAGCATGGGTGCACAGCCAGTTTTAAATCTGCAGAGATGCTCAATCGGGTCTGGGCTCTGGCTGGGCCACTTGAGGACATTCACAGAGTTAGAGAAAACAGAAGATGGAGTAGAAATGAAAAGTGGTCACACTGATCAAAAGGATATTTAAGGTCACCTTAATGGTTTTATAGGGAAGGCTATTATGGTACATACATCTACTGAAAGTTTAAGTTATAGCTTCTGTTGAAACTACTTTTTTTGATGCAACCAATTAAATTGGTTAAATTTCGTAAACTCAAACGTAGGAGCAGGACACCACCTCTTTTTTATCGTGTCTTTACTGTCCAACCACTGAGGAAAGAATAAGGTTCAGAAAATCGTGGAGAATCAAGAACACAAACTTTTGCACTTCAACATATGAACTGCAGGTTCATGGAGTAAAACCATCTGAGTAAGTGAGAATCATCCTCAAAGAGTATCGTCAGTGCTCCTGAAGCAAACCACTCACCCTCCTCCTTTTATGAAGACCCCAAGAGGTTTTGAACCTAAGGACTTCTTAAACTGACAGTAAACCAACCAGAGATCGTACTCAAATATAAAGAGAAATATCAAAGACATCAGAAGACAAATAACGTCAAAAACAATTCAAGATATAATATATTCATCAAAATTGCCTCTTTTAAGAACCCCTGAACTATCACGACAAAAGCCTATTATAGAGGGAGGCTTTTGGGATTTGGGAACTTTTATTATTGTCTCCTAAGGGTATGAGGAACTTGACCTTAATTGCTTTTTGTAAAAGAGCGTATTTTGATTGATATTTTATATCTCAGATTGGGTTTTTTTTAAGTTATTTGTCTTTGATTTTGTCTTTTTATTTGAGTACATCCTCTTATTGGTGTACTGTCACTTTAAGAAGTCCCTAGCAAAACCTGCACAGGTGAGGGCGATTTGTCGAGGTCTACCAGGGGGTAGGAAACCTTGGTCCTGGAGTGCCACTTCACTGATGTCCCTGCTCTAAGGTGAGTGGTTTGCATCATAAGCACCGATGAAACCAAGACATTCAATAAATATATGATATATATATTTTTTAGACTTAAGTCTGATTTTTTTTTCTCCATTTCAATTTGACTCAAACCAGTCGTGGCGCTGTTTTGCCAAATCAAAAGATCATTTGGTTTTTCAGCTCGAACTGCTGTGGGCGTGTCTAGTTGTGCAAGACCAAAATTCATCTCGTATGGCGTTGTCTTATCGCCAAAATTTGATCCATGTTTGTTTTATGGAACAAACATCTGTAACAAAACAAACACTCGCAGATAGTCTATACATGCTACCATGTTCTCTTCCATTTACTGACACTGTGCAGCGCCCTCTGACATTTCATGACATATCCCGGTTCCACTAAAACCAGTGTAAACATGAGATGGTTCACTAAAGCACACCAAGGTTCTTATGAGCATGGATGGAACCAGTTCAAAAACCAGAGCTCTTTCATTGGAAAAGGGCTATAACAGTGCCAGTCCATTACTGGGCATATAGACATACATTCATTCTCACCAGGGCATTTTAGAGTAGCCAGTTCACCTGATCTCCATGCTTTTGGAATGTTGGAGAAAAGCAAGGACATTTCTGGTAAATAAATACAATCTCTGTATAATTACTGTTTTGTTTAATTAATATTCAAAGGTTTAGAACAGAATAGGACACCCTGGAAACGAAAATAATACCTATTGGGCCCTTGACTAATGCCAGGTATGGGTTAGAGGGGTGTAAAGCCCCCCAGCATTGAGCTGTGGAGCAGTGGAAGTTGTCTGGAATGATGGAGCTCCATCCAGCACTTTTGGGATGAATTGTGGATAAGGTGGGGGTGGTGATGCAATCAAATCCTCACAGCAATGCTCCAGAATATATTGAAAAGCCTTCACTGGACAGTAATATCCCTGATTTTAGTAGAAACAATGATTGATGTGTCCCAATGCTTTTGTCTATAAATACAGAAAAACGGAAAAATTCAGCTTGGTATTCCCTCGGACACTTACTTAATCCAACATAATCCCATTACCACCAAAACAACAGCATGCAGCACAACACAAAAGCATGTTAGGTGCTAGCCAGAAGGGCATGAGTAATTCACACATGCCTTACACACTGCAAACATATGCATGCTTGCTCTAAATACAGGCCAGGGACACTCCCCTGATACTACACACTGCCACTTACTTAATCTTATTGACTTATTCTTAGCCCACATTCCCTGTCTCTCCTTGGCTAATCCTGTTTTTTCACAACCAACCACATGGACATGTTCCTGCCTTTCTGGAAGCTCATTGGGAGAAGCAGCCTCAAGAGGCCTTGGATAAACTGCATTCACAAGAGCAGGAACCAGCCTATGGCATCTCGCTTCTAGTCCTACATACAGAATCCACTGAAAGGAAAACCTTGGGACTACAAGGTTCAAAGGAGGGTGAGTAACGATAGCAAAAAACCTGGAGAAAATCTATGGTAGGTCATCTGATGGCCAGTGATTGAAGTCCAGGCTGCTCCGATCTTCAAAAACCACCAACCAAGGCACTGTATTGTTGTGTGGCTTTTGTGGAATATCTCATTTCAGCTCCAAGTGATTCTTGAAAAAAACAATTTCTTACTGGCCTGAGCTGGTTGTACATTAAGCACGGCAAAATGACGACGCTCCAACAGACACAGCATTGTGTCATGAACTTGTGCACGGAGGGGCGAGCGCAGCAGTGTTGAAACTCTCACTAAAAGCACTGTGACGACGTCTCGTGATCAACAGGACCAACGATGGAGATATGAATTAAAGAAAGCATGTCTGGAGCAGGCAAAGTCTTTTAGGTCTGAAGTGACCTCAGAGATGCTGCTACATCTTGTGCATGTTATTTTGAATGGGGAGCACGGGCAGGTTATTGGTGGAGGTGGTGGTGGTGGCAGGGCAAGATGCCTAGACGGGGCAGGGGTGGGGGCAGGGAGTGCAGGGGCAGCTCTGTGAAGCAGAAGGAGAGGCACTTTGGGGGCCTGGCTCTTAACAGCACCGGCCCATGAATAATGCAGAGGGGCTGTGGAGGGAAAAGTGCAGAAAGCTGAGGAAAGAAAGGCTTCGACCGCAGCAAAGTACCCTCACACAGCCTGTTTCCTCCTGAATAAAACAGACGGCGTGCCACTCAAGCAGGCAGCAGGAAAAGCAAGAGGGAGGGAGGGCCTTGGGGACTGGTCAAAAAAAGAACGCAAACTTAAACAGAGGCACACAAAAATGAGCCATTATCAATAATTAGACCAAGTCTGTTTAGCACAAAGGCATGTAAGAGCAAACATAATAGATATAATTCTATATTCTAGTCAACCTACTGTTATTTACCCCATTAATCCTTCTCAGAATTGTCTATAGTATAAACAACACACACAGACGGTTCCAGCCAGTATGTTTATTGCAAACCAAAGGTGCCAAAGAATGCATTTTTTTGAGCATTTTAACTCGCACATTTACCCCCTGTGTTTAGCACACAGGGGTCCTACAGGGTCCTCGGCAATTTAACCCCTCCGCGCACAGTGAGACACACGCATACACACCAGTGCATTCACACACTAGGGGGCAGTGAGCACACTTGTCCGGAGCAGTGAGCAGCCCACCTAGCCCATGGCACCTAGGGAGCAGTTAGTGAGTTAAGTGCCTTGCTCAAGGGTACTTCAGGCATGTCCTGCCAGTTCAGGGGATCAAACCCGGCAACCTTCCAGTCACAAGGTTGGTTTCCTAACCACCAGGCCAAGGTTGCCCCTGTTATTTGGAGTTAAATTGCCCAAATACAACTCACATAATGCATTCACAGAATATAAATATGTATATAATTTATTTATTTACAGTCCTAACACACACTATATCCACACCAATAAAGATAAAACATATATAAGGACATTTTTCCGTGTTCTGCTTTCTCACCCAGAACAACCAACAACACCCAAACCAATCTGGCTTCAAACCAGCATCAGTCAACAGAGACGGTTCTCATTGTTCCACAAATTATCATCTGTTCTAATTCTCTGTGACCTCTGCAGCCTTCGACACGGTAGACCACACTACGGTACACATGCAATCACCGGCTCTGCATGGCGATGGTTTGCATCGTATATGGAGGAGGGTTCTTATCAGGTAACATGGCAGGAGGCCACATCTGCTCCATGTAGACTCTCCACTGGTGGTCCATAAGGCTCAGTGCTTGGTGCTCTCCTCTCTCTACTTATTCTCTTGGCAAAGTAATATCCTCTCATGGGTTTTCTTACCAGTGCTATGCTGATGAAACTCATCTCATCCTCTCTTTCCCACCTTCTGACCCAGGTTTCATTCTTGCTGCATTCCCTTCACTGGCTTCCTGTAGCTGAACATCAGATTCAGAACCCCGACTCTGGCCTACAAAGCCAAGACTGGAACAGCCCTCCAAACCTGATCTGTACAAAGAACCCTTTGAGCATCAAGTGCAGCTCGGGTTGACCCACCATCCCTCCAGATGCAGGAAGACAAGCATCCAGACTCTTTTCTGTTCTGGCACCAGAGTGGTGGAACGACCTTCACCTGGAGGTCCGAACAGTCGAGTCACTTACTGTCTTCAAACACATTCAGAGCAATTAAAGTTGATCTCCAATCTAACATTTGTATTTGACAACATCTAAGCTTGAGGAATCTCTGGATTCTCGCCTCTACAGACTTGCTAAGGATGTCTGGTAAGGTGCTCTAGATAAGAGTTCCTGCCAAATTCCATAAATGTATTCCTGTATGAATCAGTTGTGTGTGCTGTTCATGATTAAATACATGTTACATTAATCTCTGTCATTTGATATCAGTTGAAAAAAGACACACTGAGGAGACACTTATATAGAGATCACTTCAATGATTGTCAACTGACATTATTTTGTACAGCACAGCATGAAATCATTTGTATGTGCCACCCACAGTGGTTTCCATTATTCCTCTGCGCAGTCATTAGTGCAGGCCTCTGTGGAAATGCCAGAATCAATAAACTGTACAAAGACCGACTGAATTATGAAAAATACAATATTCAGACTTTCCTTATTATTATTATTATTATTATTATTATTATTATTATTATTATTATTATATAAGTCACAGGGAAATGGATACATCAATCAAATTTCTAATCTGTCATTTTAATAATGCTGTAATCTGCACTACAGCTCAAAAGTTTTAGAACACAATCATGTTTTTAATCGATTTTCTGTTGTAAATTCTCTGTTGTGAGTCGATTCTTTGTTGTGAGTCGTTTCTCTGTCGTGAGTCAAATCTGTTGAGTCGTTTCTCTGTTGTGAGTCATTTCTCTGTTGTGAGTCGATTCTTTGTTGTGAGTCGATTCTTTGTTGAGTCAACTCTGAGTCGATTCTTTGTTGAGTCAACTCTGTTGTGAGTCGATTCTTTGTTGTGAGTCGTTTCTCTGTTGTGAGTCGATTCTCTGTTGTGAGTCATTTCTCTGTTGTGAGTCGTTTCTCTGTTGTGAGTAGATTCTTTGTTGAGTCGACTCTGTTGTGAGTCGACTGTTGTGAGTCGACTCTGTTGTGAGTCGTTTCTCTGTTGAGTCGATTCTCTGTTGTGAGTCGTTCCTCCGTTGTGAGTCAATTCTTTTTTGAGAGTCAATAATTTGTTGTGAGTCAACTCTGTTGTGAGTCAATTCTTTGTTGTGAGTCGATTCTCTTTTGTGAGTCGTGACTCTGTTGTGAGTCGACTTTATTGTGAGTCGTTTCTCTGTTGAGTCGTTTCTGTGTTGTAAGTCATTTCTCTGTTGAGTCGATTCTTTGTTGAGTCGACTCTGTTGTGAGTCATTTCTCTGTTGTTAGTCTTTTCTCTGTTAAGTCGATTCTCTGTTGTGAGTCTTTTCTCTTTTGTGAGTCAATTCTCTGTTGTGAGTCGTTTCTCTGTTGTGAGTCGTTTCTCTGTTGTGTGTCGACTTTGTTGTGAGTCGTTTCTCTGTTGAGTCGTTTCTCTGTTGAGTTGATTCTTTGTTGAGTCGACTCTGTTGTGAGTCATTTCTCTGTTGTTAGTCGTTTCTCTGTTGAGTCGATTCTCTGTTGTGAGTCGTTTCTCTGTTGTGTGTCGACTTTGTTTTGAGTAGTTTCTCTGTTGAGTCGTTTCTCTGTTGTGAGTCATTTCTCTGTTGAGTCAATTCTTTGTTGAATCGACTCTTGTGAGTCATTTCTCTGTTAGTCGTTTCTCCGTTGAGTCGATTCTCTGTTGTGAGTCGATTCTCTTTTGTGAGTCGATTCTCTTTTGTGAGTCGTGACTCTGTTGTGTGTCGACTTTGTTGTGAGTCGTTTCTCTGTTGAGTCGTTTCTCTGTTGTGAGTCGATTCTTTGTTGTGAGTCGACTGTGTTGTGAGTCGTTTCTCTGTTGTGTGTCAATTCTTTAACTCTAAGAGGAGTCACCTGTGGCTCTTTCTTCATCAGTAGAGCCCTCTTCCTCAGAACGTAGCAGTGAGTTGATGTTTCCAGGAGGAGATCAGACTGTAAACACGACAAGCTGTTCTGCTGTCGTTTCTGCTGCTTCACAATAAGAACCGGATCCCTCAGTGACGCACTGAAGCTGTGTGTGACCAACTGCTGCTGATTTCTTACAGTAGATTGATGTGGTCATTTGCCATATAAAGTATTCTGTGTATCAGGTGTTTATTTACAGATAAGTTACAAAACTTGTCATTGTAGAAATAAATGAGTAGAGTTCTTTAAGTCCTTCAAGGGGTCTACACTGCTGGTCCTGGTGGGCTGCTGTGAGGAATTAAGGGATGAGTTCTCCATAATAATTTGAATCAGGAATGAGGCAGAAATACAAATGATTACAGGAGTGGTCGGATTAGACACTGGTTCTTGGTCCAAGAAGGAGTATAAGTGTTTTCCCTGCTGCCCTATTAAAAGACTAGTTTTGGGTAGTGTACCTCCTGGTTATCGTTCAATAACTCGCTCACCATTTAAGCAACCATGACCTTTGGGTAAGCATGGAGGCCTTGTGGTGAGCACTTCAACCCTGTGTTTGCTGAAGAGCGACATACTTCCCCAACTGCTGGTGTGATGATCTGGGGAGCCATTGCCTACAGCAGTGGTTCACCTCTAGTAGTGATACGAGGGACACCAACAGCTCTGAGATATGTTCAGGACATCCCGTGGCCACACATTACCTCTCATGGCAGGACTTCCAACTGGCATTTTTCAGCAGGATAATATTCCCACATAAAGCAAGGGCTTTCCAGGAATGTCCACCAGATTGCAACACTTTCTTGCCCTGCCTGGTCTCCAGATTTACACTACCGTTCAAAAGTTTGGGGTCACCCAAACAATTTTGTGTTTTCCATGAAAAGTCACACTTATTCACCACCATACATTGTGAAACGAATAGAAAATAGAGTCAAGACATTGACAAGGTTAGAAATAATGATTTGCATTTGAAATAACATTGTTTTTACATCAAACTTTGCTTTCGTCAAAGAATCCTCCATTTGCAGCAATTACAGCATTGCACACCTTTGTCATTCTAGCTGTTCATTTGTTGAGCTAAGCTGGAGAAATTGCACCCCATGCTTCTAGAAGCAGCTCCCACAAGTTGGATTGGTTGGATTGGCATTTCTGGCGTACCATACGGTCAAGCTGCTCCCACAACAGCTCAATGGGGTTCAGATCTGAATAGCCTTCATTTCTAAGAACAAGAATAGACTGTCGAGTTTCAGATGAAAGTTCTCTTTTTCTGGCCATTTTGAGCGTTTAATTGACCCCACAAATGTGATGCTCCAGAAACTCAATCTGCTCAAAGGAAGGTCAGTTTTGTAGCTTCTGTAATGAGCTAGACTGTTTTCAGGTGTGTGAACATGATTGCACAAGGGTTTTCTAATCATCAATTAGCCTTCTGAGCCAATGAGCAAACACATTGTACCATTAGAACACTGGAGTGATAGTTGCTGGAAATGGGCCTCTATACACCTCTGTAGATATTGCACCAAAAACCAGACATTTGCAGCTACAATAGTCATTTACCACATTAGCAACGTATAGAGTGTATTTGTTTAAAGTTAGGACTAGTTTAAAGTTATCTTCATTGAAAAGTACAGTGCTTTTCCTTCAAAAATAAGGACATTTCAATGTGACCCCAAACTTTTGAACGGTAGTGTAACTCCAATTGTGGGACCACCATTTATGGGACAAGCTGAGATGCCAGCTTCTACAACATATGAGTGTGCAGGATCTACAGGCCCAGCTGTAACCTCTGTGGCAAATGTGCTGCAGGATGCCATACGGAACCTGTACGCCATCATACCTAATCGTATTTCATCTTGTATCCAGACTAAAGGCCCAACAGGGTTCTAGAGCCTCCTTTCAATTCTACAGTTTATATGAACTGATCCATTCCCTCTAAATATCGTAATCACTGACATACATCATCACTATATTCCCACAGAGAAAGATTCATTCCATTCCAAAATCTCCTTGGTGCATTATTTCCATGCGACTGGTTAGTCTCTGGAAGTGTTTTTTTTCTTTTTGCATGACAGTAAAAATCAAACAAAGGGTAAACAATGTTCCATCTGCAAGCCCTCAAGTATCTGGCCTCTTGTATGAACAGTTCCAGTACCATCCACTGTACCTGTCAATTCAGTGGTCTCGTTCATAACGTCTAGACACTCTTTCATAATTTCACTCAGTCCTACAGACTGACGAGAAGAAAGTTAAAACTCCAAATTAAACGTTTAACCAAGTTTCAGCCGTTTCTGTCTCCACCCCAGCACAGCGATTAAGGTTATTTTGAGTGTGCCATGTTATATCATTAGCCAGGGTGTTATTTCAAGCAGCAGTATGAAACAGCTCCGACGGTGCGGCCTGTCAGAAAAATGTTGTGGTAAGAGGCAGTAAAGGGATGAGCTATCTTTTCAATTTCCGTGCTATCTCTTTGAAGACAACAGAATTTATGAAAAGGGTAGTTCCCCCTAATGGACCCACAAACGTACTGCAATATTAAACCTCTCATCCTGCAATGTAGTGATCAGAACCTGTGGTCACATGCAAGTTTTGATTTTGATCCTTAAAATACGAATTGCATTTTTAAATACAGTCCTGCTCTCCTCGTTTTCTCATCCTCATACAGACGGAAGACAAGTAAAGCACAGGGAAAGAAAGACAAATATTTTTCGTAATACCAATTTTCACGATGTAAACCATAATATGGAGTTAAGAAATAACTCAGATTTGGGAGAAGGACCATGCCATAGTTCTTCCTGTCCACCTTTATGCTCCCTATAAAATCCGACCTCAACCAATCACCTCCTTGAAACAAAAACTCACACCCTCCATCACCCCAGCTCTGACCTGCCTGGCAATGGGGGGTCTGGCTTCAAGTCTATCAAAAGATGTCACCCAGATCTGGTGGTTTTCACGTTCGCCTCCCAGCACCGGGGTCTTGGGTTCAAGACCCTATCTGAATGGAGTATAAGTGTTTTCCCTGCTGCCCTATAAAAAGACTAGTTTTGGGTAGTGTACCTCCTGGTTATCTTTCAATAACTCGCTCACCATTTAAGCAACCATGACCTTTGTTTAAGCATGGAGGCCTTGTGGTGAGCTCTTCAACCCTGTGTTTGCTGAGTGTCCATGCTCTCCCTAGATCTCCGGTTTCCACCCAAGTCCAAAAACATGGATTAGGTGAATTGGCTACTGTGTGTGAGTGAATGTATGTCTGTAGGCCCAGAAGAGGATTGGCACTCTGTCCTGGGTGAACCCCTTAAGTGCTCGATGCAGTCCTCCAGGTGGACGGTTGTTTCCGTTGGAGAGTACGCTGTGCATGAATGGCTGCCCCTTCTCACCGATGTGTGTTGGCTGGGCGTGATTGCGTGGAGTGCTGACTGTGAAGCGCCCTTGGGTATCTGGAAAGGTGGTATTTAAGTGTTACTAACGAGACCTTTGAGTTCGCTTTCGGGTTTCACTTCAGCAGTGACTGCTGCAGCCACACTTTCTCTATAACTGAAGAGGAGGAGTTTTGGCCTATGCTTTCAATCAGCCGTACTGCAAGACTGAACATCTTCAAGATAATGCTTCGACTAGTGTGTTTCTCATCCTGTGGGCCAGGGACCACCAGTGAGCTTGCTCACATGTAGCACATGCTCTGTGTTTGTTTTGGTCTTCTCCCTTGCTCCGCCCATTCCCATCTGTATCTAATTTGTAACCCTGCCCCTTTGTAATCAGTGGTTCCAGGTGTGTCCAATGTTGTGTTCTATTTAAGACCCTTTGTCTCAGCTTGTCTTTGTTAGTCCTTTTGTTCCCCAACCCTGAAAACTAGGCCACTCCAAACTCTTAATTTTGCTTCTTGTCAGCCATACATTGGATTTTGCTTGGGCTTTGGGTCGTTGTCTTGTTGCATAACCCAGTTACACTTGAGCTTTAGGTCACAGACTGATGATTGGGTGTTTTCCTTGTTGGTATGCTTTACAGCAGATGTGACAGGACCCTCTTCTGTTTACATCCCAGGGTCCTTTCACACCCACCTTGTTTGGACTGGACGTTTGGACCTATCAGTTTCAAACCAAAATAGATGTGAAAGGTGCCACGGATCACGGTCCAGACCTAAGGACCAGAATTTGATCTAATGAGGGGGGTTTCCAGCACGATCTGGAGACTCGATCAGCACTTCCTATGGACATATTTCACGCAGCACTGGGCATAACAGATGTGTAACACACCCATAACTTCTGTTCCTACTGTAACTATAGCTTAACCCATATTTATAAACAGAATCTACAGGAATCTGATAGTTACAGTGCTGGCAACGGCCTTGATATGGGGGTCTTTCAGGTGGAGGCTAGCTAAATGCCGGTGAGCAAGGCCGGCACTTATTGATGTTCAGTTGGGTTTGCAATTTCCAAGATGAGTCATCGCTGAGGAATTTCGGTAGATCAGCCACTTCTGGGAAGATTTACCACTGTTTCAGGTTCTCTCACTTTGGAGATAATGGACCTGACTGTGGTTCAGTGGAAACCTGGGTCCTTAGAAATGGTTTTGCAAACCTTTCCAGGCTAATATACCTCAATTACTCTCTCTTCTCCTCCAGATGATCCCAATTGCTTTCGATTATGGCCGAGTGTCCAGCTCATTTTTTATTTTTGCTGGGAAGGTTGTTGGTCAACAGAGAATGTAATACATTTTTCACACAGGGCCACAATTTTTATTTGATAAATGTTTACCTTCAATAAATGAAATGATCAAGTAAAATATAATTTTATTTTAACAATTAGACCAAAAACATGGTTAGAAAGTCCTTAAGGTAGATAAGAAGACAAAATTGTATCTGCTTATTTATTGTGCAAAATGATCCAATTTTACATCTGTTAGTACAAAAGTATATGAACCTTTAGGATTACCAGAGAACCTGAAGGTGAAAATAGAGTCAGGTGTTTCAATCACCCCATTTTATTTAAAGAACAGGTATCTATCAAAGTCTGAGGAGCTTGGAGGAAGAGTTGTTGATGCTCATCCAGCTGGAAAAGGTAACAACACCATCTCTAAAGAGTCTGGACACAATCAGACAGATCATGTACAAATGGAAGAAATTTAAGACCATTATTACCTTCCCCAGGAGTGCTCCGCCAGCAAAGATCACGCCATGCCCTTGGCATGATTAGTTCTGCCAGCTCATAAAGGAAATAAAGGCCTGTCTCACGTTATGTAATGTTAATGTTATAACAACAATGATGTGCAAGGCACATGAACATTTCTGCCCATCTGAAATTTGCAAAAGATCACGTGGACAAGCCAGGTTATTGGAGATGGATGATATCAATGTTTTGTAGATGGATGAGACCAAAATGTGTGTTATGGTTTTAAATGAGAAGCAATGTATTTGGAAAATCTTGCATTCTACCATACAATCCTGAGCCATTTGTGAAACGTGGTGGTGGTAGTGTCATGGTTTGGGTCTGTTTTGCTGCATTTGGGCCAAGACATCTTGCCATCATTGGTGGAACAATGAATTCTGAATCAAACCTGCAAATTCTCAAGGAACATCTGTCTCTGAACTGAATCTCACAAAGATGTGTAGGAACAATAACCCAAAGCACACAAGTCATTTTACAAAATCATGTTTAAAGAGGAATAAAGTTAATGTTTTGGAATGGACAGGTTAAAGTCCAATCAAAATGAGGAATGGGCTAAAACTCCTCCAAGCCATCGGCTGGACTGATGGACAGTTACTAGAAATATTTTATTGCAGTTATTGCTGCACAAGAGGGACCAGATACAGACAGCACACACTGACACGTTTTGCCAATCACAGATATGTATTATTAGATCGTTTTATGCATAATAAATGCACGCATAATCTTTTGTCTCATCTGTTTGATTTGGTTCTCCTTGCTAATAAAACGTATTGATTAATACTACAATCAATTCTAACATAACAAAATCAATGCAGCTGGATTGCTGCCTCCAAATCAATGCATTGACTACGGCCCTCTCACAAACTCCATGTTCCTTTTTTCTGAATTCATCAATGGAACTATAGGCAACTATCAGTGAGAGGATCAGATTTCTGGGGGGATAAGAAAACAACAGCACTCCTTGACAGCGAGCCAGAGACAGACGGAAACAGCAGTGCAGATGCATGGCAATGCAGTGCTACTGCAAGTGTGAGTTTAATCCACCCATGCTGAGCTCTCTAAGCTTTGGGCCTGCTCCCCCTCTCTGTTTCTCTCGGAGTGTGTGTGTGGCTTTGATCCCAGCATGGCCTTCATTTGCCCAAACCCTGCAGGGCCAAACGTCACGCTCCTAACACACCAGGCAACACCGAAGCCTCGCTGACGGATGACTCAATACTTCTCCTTCCCGCCATTCACTCATCTTCTCTCCCCAGTCGAGGATTGTCTTTAGGGCTGTGGCTAAAAACGGCAGACATGGCACACCTCGGCCCAGCGGTGTGCAGAGCCAGTTGCTGCTGTCTGAGGAGACAGGAGTGCATCCTCTAACACTGTCCCACTGGAGCCTCGGAGGGATGTTCAGGGTGCTTGAACGGTTGGTTAGGGATTGGGGAGAGATTTGCATCGGTAGGCTTTTTTTTGGGAAGACTGTGTGTTTGGCCAGGATGCACTTTTTCCTCAGGTGGATTAACTTCTGTCTGGCACAGCAAAGCTGGCTGCTTGTCTCAACTTGGAGCACTTAAAATCAAATGTCAATGCGAAACAGCAGAGAAAGAAGAAGGACCAGAGCTAAATCGAATAATATCAGCCAATGAAATAAAATAATTCAATAATAAATACTGCAATGGTTACAGATAAGCAGTGCTTCACTGGTATGGTCACCATTATTTGTGAAACAGCCGCACACTATCAGATTTGCAGCTTTGTTGATTGTAATGGAGTTTTGTGTTCAGGTGGACCTCCCCAGAATGTACTGTCCCAGCAACTGTGGAAAACCAAGGCCTTTGGGAGTCTATTAATTATATTAGATCACGTTACTTACATATTCTTAACCCCTTGAAGCCTCAGTATGTTATTCAATTATTAATCCTAATATAGAAACTATAGTCAAATGTTACGGTAACCACTGGTTTTGGCATTTGTAGTCCCACAAGGTTCTATTCTAGGGCCTTTAAAATTGTCCATAATTATGACAGTCGTGTACACACATTAGCAAAAGGCAACACACCAAGTAGATGTTTGAATGGACTTTCTATGCATGGATGTAATGATATATGTAAGTGATTGCAATATTAGAGTGAAAGGAGGAAAAAATGAGGAAAAAATGAGTGAAAAAGTGAAAGGAGACTCTAGTACCTTGTTGGGCCTCTAGCCTGGATACAGATACAGTTGGACATGGAGGCCTACAGGTTCCATATGTCATCCTGCTGCACATTTACATCCGGACTGCTCCCATAAATGCACGATTGGCAACAAACCTGGTGTCCAGGCATGCCAAGGAAGTGTTGCAGTCCTGGGAAACCCTTGCTGTCTGTGGGAGCATTATCCTGCCATGAAAAGCAACATGTGGTCACAGTATGTCCTGCACATATCACTGACCTGTTGGTGTCCCTCGTATCACTGCTAGAGGTGACCGACTGCTATATGCGATGGCTCCGCAGGTCATCATACCAACAGCTGGGGCAGGATTTAAACGCTATCAATGAGCATCTAGACTCAAAGCAGACCGTCATCTGAACCCAAACAGAACCTGGATTTGTCACTAATGATGAAACAGTTCCAGTCCATAGCAGTCGTGTCTCGTTCACGACACCACTACACACGAAGGCGATGGTGGCTCAGTCAATATGGCAGACATCCCAAGTTGCAAAGACTCAGTTCAGGGACGAATGCCCAGACCCAGACTGAACTCTGGGAAACACTACAGCAGGCAAGACTTTGTTTTTCACTTTTATCAAACGTGTGTACGCTTTCAAGTAGTCCACGGTGAAATGAGTTTCATATTTTCTATTTTGGAAGGCCCTGCCTCCACTCCCCCTGCCTCTGCCATGATGCTCCTTCTCTCACACACTGAACGCATGCCATCCAGGAGAGGGGACAAAAACACTGCCCAAGCTAAAAACCGATTGGGTGACTGACCAGCTCTTCACAGAAAACAACCAGAACCCTCCCTGTTTTGTATGCACTTCATGAATATGCACATGCAGAGAGCGTTACCACAACGTAGGATAGGTTTGTGTTGCTCTTGGCCACTTGTTGTAGATTCCAGGAGACAGCATCTGATTTGTGGGCATCAGGGAGCTGCTATATGTATCACATAGTATGTGGGAGACTCCCGGAAATTTTGGGAGGCGGTTTGGGAATAGGCGGTTTGGGAAAATGAACCTCCTGCTTCACTTAGAACAAAGATGCGCCCCTCTCTGTCAACTGGGCAAAATATCTTCCAGTGCGTCGCAGAGGCAGGTCAATGATCTCTCACCAAGAGGTACACTACCCAAAAGTAGCCTCGGAGAGCCTTTTTATAGGCAGTGGGGGAAACACTTTTATAGTCTCTTGTGCCAAATACCAGTGTCTAATCAGAGCATACCTGTAATTATGGGTTTTGCTCCAATCAGATATTCTATTATACATGTTTTAACCGTTTATATTCTGCACTGAAAGAGCAATTGATGAGTTTATTTCAGCAGTTGTGCGTAACATTTTAACAGACTTGGACAGGACGGGTTTTAAACTTGTACTAAACTTGTCTTATGTCTTGTTTAGCTTTAGGCCACTTCTATCTGTGTGTCTACACTTCACATACAAATAAGGATTTGATAATACTGACGCACATTCTCACACTGGTTCTATTGTTTTAGGCTTATGCAAGTCTAGTTCAGCTGGACAAATGCAGCCTAGCTGGCAAACATCAGAGAACGCCCAGTGGTGGTCACTTCCATTAAAGACTGGCTTAAGTAGAAGTAAAAGTAGTTCCCAGAAGAATCAGTCGAAACAGCTCTTTGCTCTGGAACAAGATGTTTTGGACGGATGAACCCAAAATGACTGATGGAAAACGACACAAAACATACCACAAAAGCAAGCCAGGAGCTTCTTAAGAAGTAGAACATTCATATCTGACCTCAACTCTACTCAGCATGCTTTTCACCTACTGCGGATAAAACTGACCGGCAGTAAAGCCCACAAACAAAAACAAGCAGCAACTGAAGGCGGCTGCACTGAAGGCTTGGAAAAGCATCTCAGAGGAGCCTGTGAAATTTGTTTTTTGCATCCAAGTATTAAAAAGGTTCGTAATATGTTCATAACTGTGTCCGTTTGACGGTTCATTTAATGTTAAATACCTTGAAAATAAATTCTTCAGTCACAAAATATAATATAAAATAAATAAATAAAACACATCAACTGTAGTTTAGCATTTGTGGGGATTTGCATGGGTGTGGCCAATGGTGACTAGTCTGCATTACTGGGTAAAGGGTCCAGTCCAGGCCACAGACATCCCAAGTCCCATTTCGGGGCGGTACCCAGACCCAGACCCCATGCCTCCCAACCCAAACCCTCTGTTTTGTGAGCGGTTCATGATTATGCACACGAGGGCAGCGTGTAAGAGGTTTTATCTGACTTCAAGGAGCTGCTATGTATATCATATAAAATGCGGGAGACTCCCGGGATTTCCGGGAGACGTGGGATGTCTGAGTCCAGTATTTGCTGTGAAGACATTTTGCATCGTTCTGGTTCTCAGGGGATCAACTATAGTTAAATCAGGACCTCACTGTCACGTGAAAAACAGGATTTCTTATCTTGTGATGTCATGTTTAGACAATACAAGTCGATGAGCAAGTTATGGACCAGTTTACTGCCATTTTTCATATTCATTACCAGTCTGTAGTTGGATGATGTGTGGTTTAATATAATATAATACAAGATAATATAATATAATATCTATAATGTTACTTTGATCTGATATTGTTACTGTATGCAAACAATGGGAAACAAATACCTTTCTGTCACACCTTTATTGTGCATTTTGTCTGAAAGCATGGTTCAGAGCTACCATGCCATCTAGTGGACATAAAAACCTGTAATGCGACTTCAGATAAGGAATGAGTCTTTGACCCATGCCATAGATAAACCACTGTTAATATGATGTACTAGATCCAAAGAACCTTCACTCAAGGTTCTTCGCACTCATTTGTCATTTGCTTTAATTACATTAATAGAAATGTAATAGAAATGTAAAAGCCCTGTTTCTATAACCATCACCTCTCTGACATCGACTGGAAGACAGACGTTCCCACTCCTCCACGTGGAATTCTTTCAGCTCTGTGATGTTCCAGCGTCAGTCTTTGTACAGACGCTCTTCCGTTCTCCTCAAGCCCCCTCTGATACAATGAAGATCTCATAGTGGCTTCTATGATGGAGAGATCTCCACACCCTGCTGCAGCAGAGCAGCCCCAAACCATCACACTCCCACCACCATGCTTCACAGCTGCTATGAGGTTCTTGAATTTGAACTTGAAGTTCAAAACCTCCTAAACTGAATTTTGGATCAGTCTGTGCAATGCAGATTGTTGCAGCATCTACAACCTTCTTCCTGAAGGCCTCAGAAAGCTATTTGGAAATAAGTAAAGAAGTCCGAGCTTTTTCAGACAGAAAAATGTCTTCAAATCAATGCAATCAGAATTGAACAGCCTTCGTCCATGAGGCATTATTACCTGAAATAAGCTTAAGCCCTGCTTCACCTTTTATTAAAACACTCTGCCATATGCAGGCCTGGATGCAGAAATAAAAGCCTGGGAATAACTCTGATGATGGGATTATGCATTATGCCAGATTAGCAGAATACAGAGCTGGCTTTTAACTTTATTAGTAAAGAGATCATGAATGACTGCCATTGGATTTGGCCTACATCCCACAATGCAGACCTCTGGGCTCTCTGGGTCATGGTCCTTTCATGGGCTGGTGATGAGGTCACACAAAGGGAAGATGGGAGTTGTTCAAGGGGTTTTGAAGGCAGACTGAAAATGCTGATTCATATTTAATTAAGTAGCCTTCAGTGTATGACTCCATACATCGTTCTCCATACTGCAGTGGCACTGACATGGTGGTGGTGGTGTTGTGTTAGTGTGTGTTGTGCTGGTTTGAGTGGTATGAGTCACAGCAGCACTGCTGGAGGCAGTGTGTCCACTCACTGTCCGCTCTATTAGACATCCTACTTAGTGTCTCCACCTTGTAGATGTAACGTCAGAGACAGAAGCTCATCTGTTTCTGCACAGTTTGTGTTGGTTGTCCTCTAGTCCTTCATCAGTGCCCACAGGACGCTGTCGGCTGGACATTTTTGGTTGGTTGGTGGACTGTTCTCGGTCCAGCAGTGACACAGAGGGGTTTAAACACTCCAGCAGCTCTGCTGTGTCTGATCCAGTTTGCTTTTTTGGTCAGTCATGTGTGTAATGTTATTCCAGTGTAGCAGTGAGCTGAGTGGTGAAAACTGTAGAAATTAAGGAACTTTGGTAATATTTTGCATTTGGACAGTACAGAAAAGAGGTGAAGAAGAGGGTGCAGGCAGGATGGAGTGGGTGGAGATGGGTGTCCGGGCTGATGTGTGACAGAAGGAGAGCAGAAAGAGTGAAAGGGAAGGTTTACAAGACAGTAGTGAGACCTGCTATGATGTCTGGTTTGGAGACTGTGTCTCTGTCTAAAAGACAGGAGGCTGAGCTGGAGGTGGTGGAGATGAAGATGCTGAGATTTTCGTCGGGAGTGACGAGGATGGACAGGATTAGATATGAGCAGATCAGAGGGACAGTGAAGGTGGAGCAGTTTGGAGATAAAGCCAGAGAGGACAGGTTGAGATGGTGTGGACGTGTGTTGAGGAGGAACAGTGGATATATATCGGACAAAGAATGTTGGAGATGGAGCTGCCGGGCAGCAGGAGAAGAGGAAGACCTCAGAGAAGGTTTATGGGTGTAGTGAAGGTGGACATGGAGACGGTTGGTGTAACAGTAGAGGAGACAGGGGATAGGGTAAGATGGAGGCAGATGATCCGCTGTGGCGACCCCTAAAGGGAGCAGCCGAAAGAAGAATGTTTGGGCAACTTTTACTTGCATTAAATGATCCAATATATCCAATGGAGGGGGAATGAAGACTTGGTGTGTATAAAGAAGAAATGAAGATCAAAGTTCAGTAGGTTTAAATATAGTAAAAAAGGAAGTTTTTATATGATGTCATAATATTTTCACATTCCATTTTTCACATCATATATTGTATTTTATATAAACTGATCGGAAGGGGGGGAGGGGTAACAGGAAGACCACCTGACCACCCAACACAACCGGACTATGTGCACTATTATTGCACATATAATAAAAGTGCAATAATAATGTGCAATACTGCCTCCTACAGGACCCTTCATTCATGCACTATCTATCTACACTGTATATTGTAATATAGTCTCTATAATATTTATTCTTTATATTTTTATAGTGTTTTCTTTATTAAATTATTATCGTTCTACTCTTTGCTGTACTGTATTGATGCTGCTGCTGGAACCTTAATTTCCCTGAGGGAACCCTCCCAAGGGATCAATAAAGTTTTATCTAATCTAATCTAATCTAATCTAATCTAATCTAATCTAATGTAATCTAATGTATAGCCATTCAGCTAAAATATATTGGGATATGATTTTTTCTGCCTACTCTACCCTGCTGTCAGCCTTGACACTGAATACCTGGAAACATGGAGCTTAACCTTAAAAGAACCTCACATTTACATCATTGGTCAGTGACCAATAGGAGGTATGATGAGGCTCCTCATCAAGTGGATCAGATGAACCTTCCTTCATTAACATCTTTCAGCACAAATGATGTAATATCCACAGCTGAAGGCAGAAACACACAGAAGAAATACACATGTTCATGGTTTATTCAGTCTGCTGCTGCCATAATGCCACTGTTTATGTTGGCATTGCATCATGTTCATTCCAGAGGGTATGTACAGCCTACTCTCCTAACAAATGCAGGATGCACAGGACACCCATGTCCACTGCCATAAGATTCATTTACTGTGGCACGTTAACAGTGGTCCTACTGAAACTCTGAAACTCTGAAAAGGGCCCATCACATCTACAGTCGTATGAAAAAGACACCTATGTCTTTCATATATTTAAACATCTGGACATTTGATCTTCATTGTAACTATATTGGGAGGTGGAGGTGATAAAACACACAAAAACAGAAGAAATGTCTTTTAAACATCCTTTGTGAAAAGTAGTTGTTAGAAATGCAATTTAATTATGAGTAGAAACGTATGACGCCCCCTTTAGGGTCTCCGAATGGCTCAGTGGATCTAATTTGCTACCACTATGATCTGAGGGATCCCTAGTTATGCTGCTTGCCATTGGCAGCCAGAGTCTGAGAGAGTATGCCATGCTCTCTCTGGGTGGGTAGATGGTGCTCTCTTCCCACATCACACTCAGCGTGATGCTGGCCGGCACAGGCATCTGTTAGTTGTTGCATCAGAGCTATCCAGCAGTGATACAGAGGTGGCAATTTAAAAAGATGCAGTGTTTGATTCCTCATGAATGTGTTTGTCATCATCCTGTCAGAAACATCCTATGTGATAAGGGAATCGGCACTTCCAAATTGGGACAAAAAAAAAAAATAAATAAATAAAAAAAAAAAAAAAAAAAAAAAAAAAAATATATATGAACAATTCTAAATTTTAAATTAGAGATCAGGTGCAGCACATCAATGTGTTAAAATGATGTTTAAAAGACATTTCTTCAGTTTCATGTGTTCATCACCTTGATCTCTCAATAAAGTTAAAATGAAGGACGAATGTCCACCTTTAAATAAATTGGTTAGTTCATGGGTTCGAACTTTTTCAGTCACAGCACATTCAGGCTTTTGTTAGTTTACCTTATATTACATTATACCCCGAAACACGGCCAGTCCATTTCATGCATTCGTAATTCTAATATTAACACACACTCCCTCCTTGTTGTGTCGTCCATATAGCAGGAGCTTCTTCTCCTATGTAAAGGACAATTCAGGGCATCTGGCCATGAAAAATCCCCATGAGCAACATCAAACCCTAATGGCCACTCAGGCTCTTGAGACAGAGTGGTCTCCAACTGATGTAGTACGTCTCATACAGTGGCTACACAAAGCTGTTCAGAGGAATACACCATTAAAGCCACACTATAGGGTGGACGGTGAACGTTACCCTTAAGGCAGAGAAAGCAGCTGTTTGGAAGGGCTCACAAATGCTTAACATATCCAGACACTGACTACAGTTTTTTTTTAATGACACTATAATTGAATCTGACCAAAGAGGCTATGGATGCTTTTAATTTTTGCACTTGCGTATTTTGTGGGTGGTGGGTCATTCTCAGCACTGCAGTGACCCTGACACGGTGGTGGTGCGTTAGTGTGTCTTGCGCTGGTAAGAGTCGCAGAAGTGCTGCTGCGGTGTTCAAACCCCTCAGTGTCACTGCTGGTCCACTAACCAGAAATATCCACTGATGGACTCGGTAGGAGTGTCTAATAGTGGACAGTGATAGTGGACCGCATCACTGCTGTGTGTGATCCACTCGTACCAGCAACACACACTAACACACCACCACCATGTCAGTGTGACTGCGGTGCTGAGAATGACCCACCACCCACATCATATCTGCTCTCTGTGAGTGGTCCTGTGGGGTCCTGATCATTGAAGATCAGGGGGTGAAAGGAGAGGAGAATAAAGTCTGCAGAGAAACAGATGAACTACAGTCTGGAATTATGAGCCACAAAGATCTCTGTGTGGTCAGAATAGGTGGAATATTATGGGTGATTGCTGTATAAATCACAGTACAGTTTGGTTCCTCTTACAATGTGAATATCTGTATGGTCCTGAAGGTAGAAGTAGGTCGTCTGCTACACACTGGGTGTTATCAGTATCTATAAACACACAGGCCCTTTCAATTTCCTGTTCAAACACTGTGATGAAGCCAACTGGGGTCTGAATATCCAGCTTTGGCTGTGATTATAATCACATTACGTGACTCTAGGTCCCTCTGCTGGCTGTAAATTGTAATGCCATTCTGATGCCCATCTCCTGTAATGTGTGCATGTCAAGGTCAACCCAAATGTTATATTACAGAAATAGTGGACATGCATGCGTATAGTGTCGAGATTAATGTGCTGTTTCAAATGCAATAAATACCTTGAATAAATTGAATGGCTGTTGAAAATGGCTGGCCTACGATGAGTAAGTAGCTAGAGGACAGCTTGCCTTCGGGGGTTTTATAAGGAGGTTTTAAATTTGACAGTTTATTCATTTAATCGTTTATGATTTGATCAAATATATGATGAGGTGACATTATCATCATTATCACTGCTGTTGGAGTATTTTATGTTGCAGTTACATGTGATCATCGATCAATGATCATTTATATTCTAATGGTTGTAATGAGTGATGTTTCCAGGCTGTCTTACTGGAGAACTACTGTAATTCAGCCAAATCAACATTTTCTAATGAATAAATAAGAAAATGTGCATTTGCAGAAGAACACTGAGGTGATTGCACAGCAAAAATGCAGCCTTCCAGCCCTCCTTGGAAATTCCTGCTTATGAGGGCGGAGGTCTTAATTACCACACGAGAAGCACTTATGAAAATGGACAAAAGCCTGTGTCCCAGATAGTGAGCAGATATCGATCAGCTGGATTGATAAGGTCGGCAGCCCGCTGACTGGTCCATCCTCAGAGCACTGGAACTTTCGTCTGCATACTGGCGTTTATACAAAATATTATCGAAACAAATATCATAAGCAACTGGTAGGGAATGACTCTATGAAATGACTGATAATTATATTTTTTATCAGCAGAACAGCAGTGGTCCACTATCCTCTTACTGTCAGGGTGTAAAACAGGTCTTTTATCGTGTCTTACTGAAAGAGGACAAGAACAGGACAAACATTAGGTGTTTAAAGTAGAATAATTGAATCGCAGGAATATTTTATATAGTATTACAGAGTGATTTTTAAAGTGCATCTGCACATGTTCACGTGTTGATTAACTATCGACATCCAGTTCATCAGTTAAAAATCACAACAGGCACATCTGTTTATCTGACATCACATATCTGACACTGGAGCTGTGTGTCCAGTAATGTCCAATGTGTCAGACCTGCCGTGCGCACTCTCAGACCCTTACTTTCAGACTCACTCTATCGTTCCCATAGAACTGCAGTCACACTTTGCTGCTTTAAAGACAGACCTGTAGTCTAAAGTAGGCGAGGGTTTTGTTTGAGGAGGAACTCATTAACCTTGTACGTTTGTGTGTGTTTTGTGACAAACATATAGAGAAATGTGAAATGGGCATTGAATGGGCATTGAATGGGCATACAGTATATAGGAATAATGAACAAAATGAAAGAATATATGAAAACAAGGGTAAACAAGGGTTTGTTTTTATTGGTGGACAAGTGAAAAGCCATGGAACAGGTTTAAGGCATGGTGATGGTGTTGGTGTGGTGCAACCATGTGGGAGACTGGGGTTCGATACTAATGAGAGTCCTTGGGCAAGACGCCGAACACTACTCTCGCCCACCTTTGTACCATGTTTAATATAATAAGTTAAATGACAACACAAAGGTAGCGTATGAGTGCTCTCATCTATATTCAAGGGTTTCTGAAACATTATGCAGAACATGAGACATCTGCAGATGAGCCTTCTCACGGGAATTTAGTGTTTATCCCCGTAAATAAAGAGACTGGGATCATCTACCTTTTCTAATGGTTCCATTACAATGAGAGTTCTCACAACATTATATAATAATCTATGACATTTCCTTAGAAAAATAAAGAACAATAATAAAAATAAACCTTAAATTTGTTTTGGAATCAGCTAGAAGCTTGAATGTAAAAGAACATCCATTTCCAGTTGATTTTGATTTGGATTCTCAATTAAATTTTATCAGCAAAAGAAGCTGAGATGATTCTAAGTTTAAGGTTGTTAACACAGTCAGATTAAAAATCTGATGGTTTGTCTTCAGTGATTGTGTCTGGCTGTCCTCACTCTGTAACATCCAGCTAACCTAATTTAGAATGTGCGCCGTCAGAGTGAGTAAACTGTCTGATTAACTGGCAACATTTCTCGATTAATACTTTCTTTCATAATATCGTAACTCTTAGAACCCGAGATCCTACAGAGAGACCTACGGGCATGATAGACATGTATACAGCCCTTTCTCTCATAGCAGTCTTAAACATTTGTGTGATGTTTAAATGGCAGCTTCTTCAGTGCATGTTTACTGCTCTGTCCACGTGAACATGATCAGCCTGCCTTGAACTCTGACTGATCAGAGAGGCGGGGCTGATGCTCAACCTGCATACAGACTCTGGCTGATCAGAGGGGCGGGGCTGATGCTCAACATGCATGATTCTGACTGATCAGAGAGAGAGGCGGGCTGATGCTCAACTGCGTAGACTCTGACTGATCAGAGAGAGGGCGGGGCTGATGCTCAACCTGCATACAGACTCTGAGAGAGGGGGCGGGACTGATGCTCAACCTGCATACAGACTCTGACTGATCAGAGAGAGGGGGCGGGGCTGATGCTCAACCTGCATACAGACTGTGACTGATCAGAGAGAGGGGGCGGGGCTGATGATCAACCTGCACACAGACTCTGACTGATCAGACAGAGGGGGCGGGGCTGATGATCAACCTGCAAACAGACTGGAAAATGAGAAAGGAGGGACTGTATGCACTCTGTCTTTGGTCCCACTGTGTTCCAATTTCAGAATAAAAGTTCTCAGAAATGTTAAAACTGGTACATATGTCAAACAACAAACTCAGTAAAAGACACTCGGGTTGTTTTTATTTAATTTTGACAACTGTCAAGTATTTTGAAGAACTCTTTATTACTATCTCAAAAACATTCTGGATGTTCAATTTCATAAAATTATATTTTTTATTTATTTTTTATTTTATAAAGGAAGACAAAACAATTGTTTATGCAAAGACATTTCTTGATCAAAGCATGGTCAGATTCAGATTCTTAATTTGTGCATCTCAAATGAAAAACAAAAAGAGTAGTCTAGGATCTCCTGCAAATACTATACATAAAAAATATAAATACCTTTTTCATTTTTTTGACAAATAATACGTCAAACTCTGAAAACGTCCCACAGAATTGGCCTGGAGTTCCAAAGGTGAAAGTTTCCGAGATAGAACCGAAAGGCTTTGTGTCATTGTTAGGGGTTCAGTTTTGAATTTGGGAATGTTTAAGCTTCCAGAGCACCGCAGTGAGTCTATTCTTCTCCTTTTTAGATGAGATATTCTTGGACTGAAATGACTTAGTTTAGGTTGCATTTTCTAAACTTTAATATTAAAAACACTGAAACACCTGTGATGGTCCTCTGAACAATAACCCAAAGCACATGAACAACAATTCAACCCCCCTCCCACACACATTCCCATAGCTCACACACCACTACCCTGTGCAGGTTGTGTTGGAGCATTGTGCCATTTGGCGTGACAGGGTGGTATTATTCTAGGCTTTGTGCGGTGCTGTATTGTTCCTGCTCGGCCTCTTTTGTTGAAGGAGCAGTGATGCTGTGGGCCTTTATGCTGACACCAGCCTGGGGCAATGACACGGCCTGATATGACAGATGACTGAGCCAGAGGGAAACGGAAAGTTACAGAGGAACATCAGCAGCTCGGGAGCTTGGAGAGTAGACAACTGGAGATGGACTGAGGAGTTCTGGGATCCTGATACCCACACACGCACTGCTCAGTGACGGAAGCTCAAGGCCAAGCACAGTCATGCAGGAGTCTCCTGGCTCTTTAAGTGTAGATGGAGGCTATGCCAGCAATGTGCCCGCTTTCCTCACCAAGCTGTGGACTCTGGTGGAGGACCCGGAGACCAACCATCTCATCTGCTGGAGCACTGTGAGTCAACCCTGATGAACCACTTCCCATTGAGGGCCACTAGTAAAAGAACCTGACATTATCTAGACCTTGGAACCTTGGAATGGTTCTAGGTAGTGTTTGGAAGATACGGTAATTTAGAAGAAACTGTAGCTCATAGGAAGATCTTATTCTGATCTGCGTTCATAAACAAGGATCTGGATACATAGAGCAGAGACGGTTACTCTAAACATACTGTAGATGTTTAAAGGTAGGGGAGGACGATATACCGCGTATTATATCGCGATACTATGTCATGATACAATTTCATGATCACAATAGTAAACATTTTTCTTGTATGTAATATGTAAATATTTGTTTTCCTCATAAACAACAACAAATACTGTATTTACCTATTTGTTTCTGAGTTGGTGCCGACAAAACAAGGCCAATTCACTAAATCGACTTAAACAGGACCCCGAAGCTCTGTTTGAGGACAGTGATGTTTTATATCTAAGTACTAATGATAAAACAAAAATCATATTGTGACCTTATGATGCAATTTCACTTAATAATCAATTTCCATATTGCCCAGCCCTAATATATTGCATCCATTATGTAGCAATATTTATTTTGCATATGATGTGTAAATATTGTGACCTGGGCACTAAATATTGGACTTATATATGTTTTATACAACATTTCAAATATTTTGAGGAAATCAAAAATGGATGCACAAAAATTTGAATTCTAGATCAATACCAATATCTGATATTCTAATATGTTTCCTGTACACAGCTGATGTCAATGTCACATTTATAAAATGTAATAATTTGGTCTAAATAACTGGATTAAGATAATATATTTTTAAGTTCAAATGCAGTAACATTTGATATAACATTTGATATAATACAGAACTTTACCCCCTAAACATTGTGCTCTTCTAGGGTTTATAAATGAATCAAATTAATATGAAATAAACTCTAAATTTACTTCATTCAATAAATAAAATATCTGCTTTGAAATATAGCTTTATTAATCCAATTCTGATCAATGTTTTTACAATTATACAACGATCTGCCGATACTGTACTAATATTATTCCAGTATCACTTCTAAGAACAGCTAAATATCTGCTGAATGATAATCAGTTCTCGTATATTTACAATCATAAACTATTTACAGTTTAATTTATGTTTCTAATGAGAGACTATCTTTGGGATAATTATTTCATATTATTTCATATTTAATGTTATTCTGTTAAGTGTTGCATGTTATTTTAAACATTTGTGGAGAACCCTCGCTCACTGTTTACATTAGAACAGGTAGAAGATGGTAGATGATGATAACGGGGCCATATTTCATGTTCCTTGATGCCCACTTTACAGCTCACATTAAGGGGGCAAAGCCACAGTGTCTCCAAATGACTCTGAACAAACACTACAGGCTCCTGCAAATCAAACTAAACAAGATTAAAATAAAGTTTGACCTCAGGTTTGTTTTTTCATTTACTATTTTTATTTTAAACAGAAAACTGATTATGAAAATCAATGTTTCTCAGTTGAAATACAGAATCTAATATAAAGTATCTGATAAACAGAATCTGATTTACAGTATCTGATGAACAGTATCTGATTTACAGAATCTGATATACAGTATCTGATACAAAGTATCTGATAAACAGTATCTGATATATAGATTCTGATATACAGTATCTGATATAAAGTATCTGATAAACAGTATCTGATAAATAGATTCTGATATAAAGTATCTGATAAACAGTATCTGATAAATAGATTCTGATATGCAGTATCTGATATACAGTCTCTGATAAATAGATTCTGATATACAGTATCTGATTTACAGAATCTGATATAAAGTATCTGATATACAGAATCTGATATACAGAATCTGATATAAAGTATCTGATTTACAGAATCTGATATATAGAATCTGATATACAGTATCTGATAAACAGAATCTGATATAAAGTATCTGATATACAGAATCTGATATACAGAATCTGATATAAAGTATCTGATTTACAGTATCTGATATACAGAATCTGATATACAGTATCTGATATATACAATCTGATATACAGAGTCTGATATACAGCATCTGATAAATAGAATCTGATATACAGTATCTGATTTACAGAATCTGATATACAGTATCTGATAAATAGAATCTGATATACAGTATCTGATTTACAGAATCTGATATAAAGTATCTGATAAATAGAATCTGATATAAAGTATCTGATATACAGAATCTCATATAAAGTATCTGATAAACAGAATCTGATATACAGAATATGATATAAAGTATCTGATTTACAGTATCTGATATACAGAATCTGATTTACAGAATCTGATATAAAGTATCTGATAAATAGAATGTGATATAAAGTATCTGATTTACAGAATCTGATATATAGAATCTGATATACAGAATCTGATATACAGAATCTGATATACAGAATCTGATATACAACATCTGATATACAGAATCTGATATACAGTATCTGATATACAGAACCTGATAAACAGAATCTGATATATAGTATCTGATATACAGTATCTGATATACAGTATCTGATATAAAGTATCTGATATACAATATCTGATAAACAGTATCTGATATACAGAATCTGATATACAGTATCTCATATATACAATCTGATATACAGTATCTGATATATAGAATCTGATATACAGAATCTGTTATACAGAATCTGATATACAGAATCTGATATACAACATCTGATATACAGAATCTGATATACAGTATCTGATATACAGAACCTGATAAACAGAAACTGATATATAGAATCTGATATACAGTATCTGATATACAGTATCTGATATACAGAATCTGATATACAGAATCTGATATAGAGTATCTGATATATACAATCTGATAAACAGTATCTGATATATACAATCTGATATACAATATCTGATATATAGAATCTGATATACAGTATCTGATATACAGAATCTGATATACAGAATCTGATATAAAGTATCTGATATAAAGAATCTGATATGAAGTATCTGATCAACAGAATCTTATTTACAGAATCTGATATACAGAGTCATGTACAGTTTCTGATATACAGCATCTGATATACAGAATCTGATATACAGAATGATGTACAGAATCTGATATACAGTATCATGTACAGTCTCTGATATACAGAATCTGATAAACAGTTTCTGATATACAGCATCTGATATTCAGTATCATGTACAGTATCTAATATACAGAATCTGATATACAGAATCTGATATACAGCATCTGATATACAGTATCAGATATAAAGTATCTGATTTAAAGCATCTGATATACAGTATCTGATATACAGCATCTGATATACAGTATCTGATATACAGTATCTGATATAAAGTATCTGATTTAAAGCATCTGATATACAGTATCTGATATACAGTATCTGATATACAGAATCTGATATACAGTATCTGATATACAGTATCTGATATACAGTATCTGATATAAAGTATCTGACTTAAAGCATCTGATATACAGTATCATGTACAGTATCTGATATACAGAATCTGATATACAGTATCTGATATACAGTATCTGATATACAGTATCTGATATACAGTATTTGATATACAGAAACTGAAATACAGAATCTGATATAAAGAATCTGATAAACAGAGTCTGATAAACAGAATCATGTACAGTATCTGATATAGAGCGTCTGATGTACAGTGTCCGATATTCAGCTTTTTTTTGTTGGATTCTCAATTAAATATGAAAAGAATTAATATTCTTTGTGATTTTAACTACTTGCCTGATGTTACTGGCAATTAGTACATTTATTTTGATATATTTTTTATAATTTGTTATTTTTTTAAATTCAACCATTTTCCTTTATATTACTTTTAAATGGTATTTTAAATATTTCATGTTGATTTGATTTGTGGTGCCATAATTAAGAGGTTCTGTGTTCTGGCTTAGAGGAGCTTTATTTTCTGTAACCAAACACAGATTTCATCATATATTCATTTCTCAGGAGCTTATCCTCTGTTAGATATCTGAGGAGGTTATAATGAGGATGAGGAATCTTCATACAAACACTCAGCATCTGTTCTGTTTTTACTTCATTTTACTTCGTAAATAATGCCGTTCGGTGTAAATAACCCCGTCTAAGCAGTTGCTTCGTGGTTGTCATCAAAGTAGGGAGTGTAAACTGAAGAAAGCTGTTTGTCACCTTCAGTAGCTGTTATTTTCACTCTGGGGGTCTTCATAACACATCTGACTTGGACACAGCTGAGCTGAGTGCTTTTGATTGTACCTGCTGTTGAATACTGAGCAGCATGTCTGAAATACAGCGTCTGATATACAGCCTCTGATTTACAGCCTCTCATATACAGCATCTGATATACAGTGTCTGATATACAGCCTCTCATATACAGCATCTGATATACAGTGTCTGATATACAGTGTCTGATTTACACATCTGATATACAGTGTCTGATATACAGTGTCTGATATACAGTGTCTGATATACAGTGTCTGATATACACATCTGATATACAGCATCTGATGTACAGCTTCTGAAATACTGCCTCTGATACACAGCGTCTGATACACAGCGTCTGATATACAGTGTCTGATATACAGTATCTGATCTATATCTTCTGATATATAGTGTCTGATCAACCAAATCTGTTATATAGCGCTTGATGTGCAGCATCCGATATGCTGTACATCTCTGGGAATGTTAAGTTGTGACCTCCTCCACTTTCTAAATCAGCTTTTCCAAATGTACGGCAGCTGTTTCATTCCGGTCAGTCCAGTTAACAAAGCTGAAGCACTTGATTTTTAACAGCAGAAGACATGAAGTCACAGAACAGCAGTGCGAGAGACATGGTTAAAACATTCAAATTGTGTGTAGATGTGATTAATTACTGGATTTCTTTGCATTGTTCGAGTCTAAAAACGCTTGGTATTTGGAGAATTTCTCCTTTCTGCCCATTAAAGCTCTAAATATCAACACTGTCATGTGGAATTTGGGAGAAATGCTTTATAGAGTAAAAAGAAAATGTTCATTTTACTCAAACACAGGCCTGTAAATATTAAAAACAGAGAACGTGATCATGTGACACACTGTGGGTTTATTTTATTGAGCAGTTATTATTATATTAAATTATTATTATTATTATTATTATTATTATTATTATTATTATTATTATTATTATTATTATTATTATATTTAATTATTGAACAATATTTTCAGTCAATCCCAATGCACAGCTGCTCTGTCTTACGTAACATTAAAGAAAAATATTCATCTGTGAGGTATGGAAGGTGAGGATATCAGGCCTGGAGGTATGGAAGACTCCTCTAAGCAGGTGCATGGTGACATGCCTGGTTGGGGACAAATGGATCACGGTCCCCACGGTCCCCACGGTCCCTGGGAAACAGCTGTACCCATGACCCAAAACGTTCCCAAAATAGAAGATAGCAAAGCATCTAATCTCAGGGGACGTTCATGGGAACTGTGGGGATCAAGATGATACCAAGAGAACATTTGGAGAGAACTGCTCATATTGGGGTGGATGGGGGTTGATTTGCCTGTCTTGCCAGCATATGTTTACTGGCATGAATGTTTAGCTGTAATCTTCATGGAGCAGTCATAAAGTGACCTCTTCAGAAACTCGCAGTGAAGATCATGCAGATCATCAACACAAACCAGAGAAAATTTGAAAGCACGAGTTGTGGACTATCAAAATAAAACTCTTTGGAGGAAGGAGCTACATTTCATGGGGTGGATCATGCGTTGGGACTGTGTTGCTGCCAATTGCCAGTATTGCATGGGTGGAGGGAATAATGGATTCAACAGAATACCAGCATATCCTGGAAATGTCAAACCAGTGTAAAAAGCTGATGCTGAGAAGATCCTGCCACATTTGAAATGAGATCTTAAAACAAAGCTCTGCGTGCAAGAGAACCAACTGTGCATTAAGAGTTACTGAATGTTTGATTATCTACTGTCTACTAGCAACTGCGTATAACTTGGGTGTGTGACGGGGTTCACAGATTAAGAAGAGGTGGTCCAGTGCAGTGAATGTTTTGTTGGATGTGTGGAAAATCAGTCAGAGCAGATGTTGTGAACAGTGTGTGGTCTACCAGCAGTGGCAAAAATCCCAGTCTACAGGGAATTGTCTTCAGAACTGTGTCCAAGGCCACTCCATACACCATGCTCCATATGTTAACGTTCTCCAGTTCCTTGCAGAGTGTTCTTTCAGAAATCGGAATGTGGAGAAACTGCAGTTGTAGATGTCTTTTAGCCACAGTTCTGAGACATTCACTGCACGGTACCACCTCTCCTCAATCTATGAATCCCGTCACACACCCTGCAGGTATTTACATCCTGAAGTGGCTACTACCTTAATCAAGGGGACTAAATGGAATTTGTCTGATTAACTGATTAAAGGTGTTTACAGATGTTTGTTTTTTTTAGTCATAATTCAAACATCCTTTTTTGTTTGGTCTCTTCCATCTAGACTGGAACCAGTTTCCACGTGTTTGACCAAGGCAGGTTTGCCAAGGAGGTTCTGCCCAAATACTTCAAGCACAACAACATGGCCAGCTTTGTGCGCCAGCTCAACATGTGTATGTATTTTACTGGTGTTTTATAGAACAGATAGAATCCAACAGATGCCTTGATGCTGCAAACGTCAATACAGAGACCTAAATACACAACACTCAACATACGACACTTTGCCAGGATGTCAAATAAAGTCATGAGTACAAGATTTCACGGCCTTTAAAGACTGTTTGGACTCCCAGGGGAAGTTCGTTCCACCAATTTTGTGCCAGAACAGAAAAAATATGGATGCTTATATGCCAAGCATTTGAAAGATGGTGGGTCAAGCTGAACCATACTTGAAACTCAAAGGTCTCAAAGTTTTTGGCCAATGCTGGTCTATTCTAGGCCAGTGTCAGACTTCTGAATCTGTGGGCAGCTACTGGAAGCCAGTTAAGACGGCAGGTCATGCCGTCATGGTCCGGATCAGCTGCAAAGGCCTGGTGGTTCACTTAGTAAGACCACCTGGAAGGGAGTTGCAGGAGTCTTGAAGTCTTGAAATGACAAGAGACTGAACAAACACCTCTCTAAGGAGAAAAGGTTGAATTCTCTGGTTGTATGACAGGATGCCAACACACTAAGTAGGTAGATTTAAAAACACCATTAAAAAGGAAGAGAGGTTCCATTCCAAATCACACACTATGTAGAGCACTTTGTAACTGACATAATTAGGGATTGTGAAGCTAAACAGGGCTTTATTAATCTGTAATTGAACATCGTTAACATTGTTCATTTGTGGAAGTGTGAAATCTAGTGCCGTCTGTAGTTCACTATGTAGGGAGTAAAGAGATATTTGAGATTCCGTCCGAATTATGCATACACGGTGATGTCAGGGGGGCTCTGTTTTCTCTGTCCACATGACAACACTGATTTATGAACGCTGAATTCACCATAGCTCCTTCCTTCACACTATGAAGAATCATTAGCATCTGCTTTGTGGCCCGTTTTCCACACATCCAACAAGACATTGACTGCACTGTACCACCTCTTCTCCATCTATGAGTCCTGCCACACACCCTGCAGGTATTTGTAACCCCTCCGTTCTTGTGCAGTGCCATCTGGTTATTTATGAAGTTGCTGAAACCAAGTGGCCCCTCTGAGACATGATGCGAGGGGATGGGGTGGTGGACGGTTGTGAAGACTGTCGTTGACCTGTGACCAGGGTTTAGTTCAGGAGGCGGGGCTTCAGTTATGCTCCTCCTCCCAAAATGCAGTTGTTTCATAACTACATGGCATAAAACTACGTCTACACACAGATTTCAGATTTCCACATATGAATAAATGTATAAACTGTTCTATTACAAATATATAAGGTATATATATATCTTTATATAAGGTTGTGTGTGTGTGTGTGTGTGTGTGTGTGTGTGTGTGTGTGTGTGTGTGTGTCTTGTTCTCAGATGGATTCAGGAAAGTGGTGAACATTGAACAGAGTGGGCTGGTGAAGCCAGAAAGGGACGACACAGAGTTCCAGCACCTCTACTTCCTCCAAGGCCACGAGCATCTGTTGGAGCACATCAAACGCAAGGTGTGATACATCCTTGAGCATGTCAAAAGTATTGGGACACCTCTGGTAGAACATCAAGCACCCAGCCATGCTGTCTGCCTTCACAAACATTAGTGAACGATTGCGTCGTCCCAAAGAGTTCACTGAATTTGAGCATTCAGAGTGTAGGTCGTGTAGGTCCCATCACCACTGGACTCAATGGAATTTGGCTCTGTGGAAGGACAAATCATTTTTCTATATCTGGCAGTCCGATGAATGAGTTATGGTCTGTTGATATCCAGGAGAACATTACCTGCCTGACTGCATAGTGGCAGCTGTAAAGTTTGGTTGAGGTGGGATAATGCTATGCAGAGGTTTTTTTGGAGCCACTTCTTTTCCAATGAATGAAAATCTTAACGTTTCTGCATCATAAGACAATTCCACACTTCCAACTTTGTTCAAACTGTTTAGGGAAGCATGACTGTGTCCCAGTGCACAAAGCCAGGTCTGTAAAAACAAGGTTGAGTGAGTTTAGGCTGGAAGAACTTGACTGGCCTGCACAGAGCCCTGACTTCAACCCCATCCACTTGGAACAGAGCTTGTCCAACATCAGTGTCAGACCTTGCAAATGCTCTTCTGGATGAACAGGAAGCTGTTAGAGTTGCATAGGAGGACCGACTCCATATTAATGTCTATGGATGTCATTAAAGCTCCTGTAGGTGTAAAACGTAGGTGTTCCAGTACTTTTGAGCACATAGTGTACATACACACAAGTTGTTTAATGTTAAATAGGGAAGCTGCTTCGGCACATCAGGAATGTGATTTGAAAGCCATCTTCTTTCTCAGGTATCCATAGTGAAGAGCGAGGAGACCAAGGTGCGTCAAGAGGACTTGAGTAAACTACTGTATGAAGTTCAGGTTCTACGCAGTCAACAGGAGAACATGGAGTGCCAGATGCAAGACATGAAACAGTGAGAGCCCAAATATATTTGCACATATGTTCAAATGTTCAAAATGATTTATTTGGGATGATCTTGATTTGGGGTGGAACGGTGTCCGATGTCAGTTGGAAGATCACAGATGTTCTCCACGGTAATGGCAAAGCCATCTGTGGTTGGGAGTCAGACAGCAAGACAGCATGATTGGTCTTGCTCTCTTTGGTGGGACAGCACTTCCTCCTCGCCACCACGATGCACGATGCTTACCGGTGCTGATGTCTTTCATCCTCTGACGCTTCATTAGAAAGAGGAGCTTGACCTGCTGCACCTTCTGACACCCTGTGCTGGTAGATCTGTGTGATGTGGGAGTCTTTGCTGGTGGAAGGAAATTGGCAATGAGAACAGTGTAGAGGAGGTGAAGGCACTCCAGTATGCAGATAGACCTTCTCAACTGGGAAGGAGGAGAGGTCCTGGTGGAGTGAGACTAAAGTGAACGACAGATTCATCTCTTTCCCTTCTGCTTTCTCAACCTCACTTTTTCTTTACACACTCTTTTTCTTTCTGCTCTCTCTCTGTCTCTCTCTCTCACTCACTCTTTCTTTCATCTGAACTCTCAACCTCACTTTTCTTTGCACTCTTTTACAAATTTTCCTTTCCTTTTCACCTTTTCTCTCATCCTCACTTTTCTGTTGCGCTATTTTTCTCTCTCTTTCTCTCACACTCATTCTCTTTATGCTCTCTCTTTCACTCTCTCTTTTTCTCTCACTCTTTTCTTTGCACTCTCTTATTCTTCACTCTTTCTAGGCAGAATGAGGTGTTGTGGAGGGAGGTGGTGTCATTGAGACAGAATCACACACAGCAGCAGAAAGTGATGAACAAGGTATTTATGTATATGTATGTATTGTTGGGGGTCTGGGAAGGGTGGTGGTGGTGGTGGTGTTGCTGGTGGTGGTGGGGTGTGTGTGTGTGGGGGGGTGTGTGGGGGGGTTGAGTCACTCTAGTGTTTGATGCAGTTCAGTAATGCAGAATCACTCTCTGGCTCTCGGCTCTGTTATTAGCTGATTCAGTTCCTGTTCAGCCAGATGCAGCCCAGCACACCCAGCACTGTGGGAATGAAGAGAAAACTGTGAGTACACACACACACACACACACACACACACACACACACACACACACACACACACACACACACATATATATATATACACACACACACACACACACACACACATATATATATATATATATATATATATATACACACTATACACCCACACCCACACACAAACACACACACACACACACATATACACACTATACACATAAACACACACACAAACATACACACACATATACATACACATACACATACACACTATACACACACACACACACATACACACACACATACACACACATACACACACACATACACACTATACACACACACTCACACACACATACACACACATATACACATACACACTATACACACACACCCACACACACACACACACACACACACACACATACATACATATACACACACATACACACATACACACATATACACACTATACACACACACACACACACAACAAACACATACACACACACACACACACATACATACATACACACATACACACATATACACACTATACACACACACACAGACACATACATACACACACACACACACAAACACACACATACACACACATACACACACACACACACACACACACACACACACACACACACACACACACACACACACACACACACATATACAGATAAAGCAGCTTGTTGGGAAAATCACTACACACACACACACACACACACACACACACACACAAACAGAAAAAAAGCTAATCAACATGACGAGGACCTAATAAACACTGCAGCGCGAACGGCCAACTCAGCTGGATATGGTCAGCTGACACAATTCTCTTGCCCAGCTGGCCTGAATGGAGCTGAATGCTGAATCAGACCTACTGAGCGCTGGCCTTCACATGCGCACACACTCCACCCCTCTGAACCGCAGCGCATGACCCTCTACCCTCTATGAAGAAGTGCACTGTCAGCTAGTGTGACCCGTGAGAACAAATCGGGTGAGAGGGAGGACAAGGCCCAGTAACATACTGCACAATGCTGCAACTCCCATTCACTGCACCAGTGTGAATTCTCAGGTGTTTACACGCTCACCAGTGCCCTCGACTATACTTTCAGATGAAGGCCTTCCATGAGTGAGTCGTCTCCATCGCTCTGCACAACTCTGCTTCTGAGGTGGCATGTAGACCTACCTTAGGCAGCCTGACATACAACATCTGACAGTCTTACAGCTTTGATCACATCTGGACTGTCCATCAGCACACTGTAACCCTGATTATACATTGTTCGTCTCAGTGGCACTTCATTTAGACCTTTCCAGAAGATATAACCTGCTCAGACTCTCAGCATCTAACATCTCAACATCTCAGAGATGCTGCAGCAGTGAGACACCAGAACATCATCAACTGATTTTTAATGAGCTGCGTAAATGAACGGTGTTTCTAATCTGTTCATATCTGTAGATGTTCACCCTGGAAACCACTGATCCTCTAACAGGTCTAATACAGACCATCTCAACATCCTCAACACACAGAGGCTGAACCCAGTCTGGAACTGGAGTTTAACTAGATTAGGCTGAGATTAAAGGAGCAGGGGTAGGATTAGGATTTGGGTTGAAGACGAGGATTTGGGTTGAAGGTTTAGGTTAGGGCTAGGATGATGGCTTTGGGTCAAGGTTAGGATTAGGATTAAGGACTAGGATTGGGGTTGATCTTAAGGTTAGGATTAGATCCAGGATCAGGGTTAGGAGTAGGTTTTGGGTTAAGGATAAGATTAGGGTTAGAGCCTGGAGGATGATTAGTATTAGGTTTGGATTGAGGTTAAGGTTAGAATGAGGTCCAGGGTTAGGATTACATTTGATTCGACATCTTATGTCTCTATGTCTCTCAGGCCTCTCATGCTGGACGATGGCTCCACCACTCCTCCTGCTTCCAAATTCAGTCACAGTCACTCCATGGACACGATGCAGGAGCCCTTCTACATCCAGTCGGTGAGCAATAGATCACACAACACAGAGATTTTTAGAAAATGACTCTGAAACTGCCTGTTTCTCCTGCAGAGAAGCTGAACGTGTGATGTGAATTTCACTGTATAAAATTAAATTCATAGCATTTAAATTTGTATAGTCGTGTGAAAACCTTCAGATATGCTAAAGAATTTATTACAAAATGCCTGAAATTAGAACCAGGTGCAGCTTTAATCGTTAGAGAGGACTGTCCCTTAAACCTTGTTCATTTAAACTCCAGACATTAGTTTGGTTTGCTCTTGATTTCTTCAGAAAGAAGGTCATAATCTTCATTATTTTCTCAGGATTTTCTTAAAACACTGCTCACTGTTTTCTTATTTAGGCCTTTTATTACAAATGGCTTTATACTGAGTTTCACAGATTATCATATTTTTGATTTTTTGATTTTCCAGTGTCCAGTGAAAAGCAAAATGCAGGAAAATCGAATTAAAATAAGCATTCAAGCATCCTAAGAAAACAAGAGCTAGACATGAGTTCAAAACATCAAGACCAATCTTCACTTTTAATCCTGTTAAATTGGGATTAATTCATTGGACTAAAACTTTTAAATGGACCCTTTTCGAGGCCAACCTTCTGAACTCAGTCGTAAGTTTGGTCAAGAAGAGAATATTTTATAATAATATATTTTAGAATTCTGAATATTTATAATATTTTTGAAAGTAAATTTTTTTTTCTGTATAAAAACAAATGATCTTCACCTTTTCTTTAAGCGAGAAGTTAAAAAAGCTTCTAAGAAGATTTTAATCTCGGAAGAAGCCAAGATCTGCACTTTGCGTGCCTGCTGTGTTCTAAGCTTCATAACTCAGGATGATACGATACACAATCATACCAAACTACAATATTTACCCCATAAAAGCCCTCCGGTGCATGTTTACTGCTCTGTCCACATGTACAGGCTCAACCTGCATACAGACTCTGACTGATCAGAGAGAGGGGGCGGGGCTGATGCTCAACCTGCATACAGACTCTGACTGATCAGAGAGAGGGGGCGGGGCTGATGCTCAACCTGCATACAGACTCTGACTGATCAGAGAGAGGGGGCGGGGCTGATGCTCAACCTGCATACAGACTGTGACTGATCAGAGAGAGTGGGCGGGGCTGATGTTCAACTTGCATACAGACCCTGACAGATCAGAGAGAGGGGGCGGGGCTGATGATATCACTAACCCAGAAATTTGGTTATACAGAAAAATGAAAAGGGTTGGGCTGTTTGCTCTTTGCCTGTCACACTTCAGAATAAAAGTCCTGAGAAGGGATAATACTGATACATAAATAACAACAATAATAAAGTATTATTATTTATTAAATAAATAAATAATATTAAATAATAATTATTATGATATTATATTTATTATAATAAAATTACAATAAAATTATTTTAATAATACATTTTAATACAAAAATAAATAAAAAAGATTACATAATTTAATAAAAATATTTATTAAATAATAAACATTCAGGTTGTTTATTATATTATTTGGACCACTGTCAATTATTTGAAACATCCTATGATTATAAATATCCTTGTCAATATAATCATTACAAGTAACTGATAAAATATATTGCAGTTTCAGCTAAAAATGTTTTTATCAGTTATTATATAACTATATTATATATATAACAAGTTATTTTATAGAATTTGAAAAATTCTTTCTCTCGCCCTCAGCCATCCACAGAGGCTGCCTCATGTTCCACTAGCAGCACAATCACAGGAGGACCAATTATCTCAGATGTCACTGAGATGTCACAGCCCAATGCCATGGCCCTGCAACTCCAGGCGGATGAGTCAAGGTATCTGGGGTGTTTCTTTTTTTTTTCCTGTGTTTTTTCTTCTTGTAAGGAAAATAAAAAATGCATCATATCAGAGCGAGAATCTGTAGCTGATGTTCAGCTTAAGAAGTAACTGGATCTCACTTCTCATGAATCTGTACCCGGCTTGTTTCACACTCACCTTGGCCTCAACACAGAAAATGCAAATTTTCTAAATCTTGGTTTTAAATATTCATTAAACCTGTATATGAGAGCAATCACAGCAAGATGTGAACAAACATGCAGTAACTGAATCCTCCTTACACTTATCAGACTGACGATAAACTATCTACTTGAATCGATGTGTTAAAGAAATAGTTTAAAGGAATCAAAATGAGAGAGAACTTTATTGATCCCTTGGAAGGGTTCCCTCGGGGGGAAACTAAGGTTCCAGCAGCATCAGTACAGAAAAGAGAAGAAAGATAATAATTTATTAAAGAAAACACTATAGAAATATATAAAGAACATATAATATAGAGACTATATTACTGTATACAGTATATATAAATAGTGCCTGAAAGAAGAGTCCTGTAGGAGGCGGTATTGCACATTATTATTGCACTTGTTAACTGTTTATTGCACCAAGTCCAGTTGTGTTGTGCTGGATGGGTTACGGGTTGCAGGTTACTGGTTGGTTCTTACTCGTTCCCATCCTCTGTCCTCCTGTTACCCCTCCTCCCCCCAGAGAGGAGGTGTACAGTCTGATGGCGTGTGGGACAAAAGAGTTTTTGATTCTATTGGTCCTGCACTTGGGAAGGAGCAGTCTGTCACTGAACAGGCTCCTCTGGTTACTGGCATCGTCCATAATGTCCAGTAGTTTCCTCAAAGTCCTCTTCTATTCCACCGTCACCAGAGAGTCCAACCACTGATCAGTTTGTCCAGCCTGTATGTGTCCTTCTTGGACATGCTGCCATCAAGTTATCCTTATTACAAGATAACATTATTACTTTTCCCAACTCAAAAAAGGATCAGTGGAAAAATGTCTGTTGTCTTATGATTATTAACAATCTCATATCAGTGAATACATGGCCAAAATCTATAAAAGGTTCATGCAAAAACAAACAAACAAACAAACAACAACACACAATAGGCTAAATAAATGAATCAGCTTAACAATAATACATGTCAGCTAAACAGTATGGATAGACCTTACCTTGACGTAGAATTTTCTACATTTCTGCATAAATGTGAACGAAAAACTCCATAAAAGTAGTAAAGTTGAATCAAATCAAATAAATGGTACAAAAATATTACACTTGTTTGATATTTATTGAGGAAAACTATCCAATACTACATTTTTCTGAGGGCAAGAATATGTGCACCTTTGTGAAACCATCATTCCAAAACATTCTCTTTATTCTTCTTTGGTCAAATGACTTATGCACTTTGAGTCGTTGTCTTTCCGCATGACCCACATTCTCTTGAGATTCAGCTCACCATCAGAGTATCAACAATTTACACAGATTCTGTTGTAAATCTGATGTGTTTCTTTTCTGCAAATGACCTGTAATGAGTGTAATTTACAGCCTGATCCTGTATTGCACTAAATGAAGACTCCAAAGCTGATGGTTGTATGAATGTTGGCAGGGAGAAATGTCTGATGCTGATTAAAGAGGAGCCGGTGAGTCCAGGTGTGCGAGGGCGAGGCGAGGGCATTCCACTTGGCTCCTGTGAGGTGTGTGCTGAGCCCCCCGTCCTCCCTGTAGCAATGGTACAGTCCGTCCTGGAGGGCCGAGGATCAGGCTCTGGAGAGAGGAGGGTCAAGAGGACCATGATGGATAGGTCAGAGCAAAGAGTAAAGTCATTTTATATCTTATATCAAACTGTTTATGTAATATGTCAGATGATCCGCATACAGTAGTTGGGGTTCACAGACAAGTCAGCAACCAAAAGTGTGTTTTTCAATATTGTTACTGACAGCATAACTTGAGGCGTACAGGTTCGGTATGGCATCCTGCACATTTACCTACAGTTGACCCTGTAGGTTCTGTTCAAATCCAATGGCATTCCTGGGAAACCCTTGTTGTGTGGGAGCATTATCCTGCTGAAAAATGCCAGTTGGAAGCTCTGCCAACACATGTGGCTGCAGGATGTCCTGTGGCTGTTAATGTCCCTCATATTACTACTATGGGTGACCGATTGTTATATACAATGACTCCCCATATCATCACACAAGATGTTGGGTCAGTGTATTGCTCCATTGAAGTGCTCACCACGAGGCCTCCATACCCAAGCCAGGCTGTCGTCAGATCCCACACAGAACCTGGATTTGTCGCTACATGTTAATGACATCACTGCAAATGAAGGTGACAGTGGATTGGTCAAAACATCCTAGATTGTGAGCATTTACTTACAATGACCATCCTACTTCTCTCAGTCCAGTGAAGCACCCCCTCTCAAAGTCCATCAACTGGGCAAAATGCCCTTGAGTGTTTCAGAGAGGCGTGTCTAACAGTCAGCTCTCACCAACAGGTACACTACTCAAAAGTAGCCTCTGAGAGCCTTTTTATAGAGCAGCGGGGAAGCACTTTTATGCCCTCCTGAGCCAAGACCCAGTATCTAATCAGAGCACACCAGTAATCATTTACATATCTTACATATCTGAGTGTATTTTGGACCTGTATTCTGTGGTTCTGAGGGTGAGGAACTGACGAATGGGGCTCTGAAGGCTTAAGATTGGTCTAATTCTGGTGGTGGTGTGTGTGTGTGTGTGTGTTAGACCAGAGATGTCTGATGCTGTGGAAAATGTGGACATGAGTCTGGAGGAAATACAGCTCCTCTTGAGGAGCCACCAGCAGAGTATGGAGCCCAACACGGCCACTATGGATGTAAGTATAACACACACATTTTTAGTGACAGTGGTGTTCACTCCAAGCAGAATTCAATCACAACTTCATTATACTGTACTGTGTGTCAAATTGTGCTGAAAGATAATAATCCTGTAAAGTGCTGAGGCAATATATCAATTTATATCGATACCGGGATATAATAAGAGAGGCATACGGGCTGAGTGATATATCGATATTTATATCTATATTGGGATATAAACAGAGCGGGATACAGGCTGAGTGATATATTGATATTTATATCTATATCTGATATAAACAGAGCGGGATACAGGCTGAGTGATATCATTTATATAGAGTTTTAAAGTTAATAACATTCTGTTTTAATCTGCCCCTTTGCTTTGCTCCGCCCCCTGCTGTCAGCTGCTCCTCTGCTCCGCTCCCCTCCACCATATTTGTGTTCTCACATACATGCTTTGGGGATATAAAGAAGAAATGAAGATTAAATTTCAGGATGAATCTCTGTCCATATTTTCACACTGTATGTTTCACATCATATATCGGATCTTATTTGGGGATGTGTTTTCTGTCCATGTGGCTCAGCCCTTATCCTGCACGTGCTCACATAAATAAGTTGTCTTTTCATTTAGTGACCTTTGCTCTCTCATAGCCGTTCACTTTTAGCCTGCCAATGAACGAGTGGAACTTCGCAGAGATGGACTCGAATCTCAAATCGGTGAGTGGCTCACTCTGCATTATGCATCTCAAATGCTTAGACCTTCAACCTTCAAGAAGACTTTAATGCAAGTAAAAGCACTGAGCAAAATACCCCAAAATCCTGGGATGGGTGTCAAACTGTGACTCATATATGATGGAATCCGTGGTGGACACTTTCCAATCGCGGCATTGGATAATATGATATCTGGAGTTTCGTGACTCTGGATAGGGAACACTTTGATACTGTCAGAATAAATTCATGTTAATTAGTTAATGGGCTAATGTGGATATTTTTATATTGGGGGTAGGCAATCCCAGTTCTGGAAGCCCAGTTTTCAGTTCAAGATGGGAAGGAATCTACTACAGGACTGGGATTGCAACCCCTGATATCAAGTATACATACAAGCCCTCGATATACAGCTTGAGTCGTGAAACTCCAGAGTCATGACATCATCCAATGCCCACCACGGATTCCATATATGACATCAGTCAGACCAATGCCACATGTCCAGTGAATACGTTCAGATACTACAGCTTGTCTCGTCCCTGAAGTACTGGCAGTAGAATAGGACTCTCTGGAGCAGATAAACACGAATCATCTGGCACCCTTCCTAATGCCAGGTGTGGGCAAGAGGGGTATAAAGCCCCCCAGCATCTGGAGCTGGGTTTCTGGAATGATGGTGCTCCATCAAATATGTTTGAGAGAAAAGGAGAGTTGGGGATGAGGTGGGGTGATGATCAACCAACATCCTGATCCTAATGCTCTAGTCATTCAATGCAATCCAGTCCTTCAAACTCAAGGTACACGGTTTTTGTTTCACCAGGTGTAAAATACAGAAAACCACTGGATATCTGTCAAAAGAGGTGTGACTGACTTAGTTGGGTGTCCAAACTTTTGCACACTAAAAGCTCTGTAATATACGTGGATGTTATATTATATTATTATATACTGTAACTGTGAAACACTGTACGCTGTTGTTTGTCTCTGTATGTGCAGGAGTTGGCTAATATCCTCGTCCCTGCTGCTGCCATGTCCCAATACATGTTCCAGAGCCAGGAGGGAGAAGCCTACCCCTCCGCTGGCTGTGAGGAACAGTGAGGGCATGACTCTGCAGCTGGCCCAGGCTACTCCTCCTACACCGTCAGGTAATCTTCCCTCGAAATGCATACCTCCTGCAGGATGCAGCCGCCCCCATGTTGTGAAGCTGTTGTTAATGGTCAGTGGCTTCCTCTGTAGAGCAGACAAGTTACATAGATTTTCTTTAAAGAGAACCCAAGATCTGCACTTTGTGACCGATCAGAGAGAGGGGGCGGGGCTGATGATCAACCTGCATACAGACTCTGACTGATCAGAGAGAGGGGGCGGGGCTGATTGATCAACTCCGCATACAGACTCTGACTGACTTCAGAGAGAGGGGCGGGGCTGGGATGCTCAAGCGAGCACAGACCGACCTGATCAGGAGAGGGGCGGGCTGATGCTCAAGCTGGCATGGGCTGACCTGACTGATCAGAGAGAGGGGGGTGGCTGATGCTCGCTGGTATACAGACTCTGACTGATCAGAGAGGCGGGGCTGAGGTTCGGTTGCACAGATTCCCCCACCTGACTTCAGAGAGAGGGGCGGGGAAGGAGTGCTGCTGCATACAGACTCTGGGACTGATCAGGAGAGAGGGGCGGGGCTGATCAACCTGCATACAGACTCTGACTAATCAGAGAGAGGGGCGGGCTGATGCTCAACTCAAAAATACAGACTCTGGACTGATCAGAGAGAGGGGGCGTGGCTGATGCCCAACCTGCATACAGACTCTGACTGATCAGAGAGAGGGGGCGGGGCTGATGTCTCAACCTGCATGTACAGACTCTGACTGATCAGAGAGGCGGGCTGATATGGCGCGATATCATATAACAAGGTCTATGAAGATGTCCAGCCACTGTAACTTTGGTCAGTTTGGTGCTCAACCCACTGACCCAATAGTGAGTACTGGTCAGTAAACCTCACCCCAATGCTAAAAGCTTATTAGAGTAGGACAACCTGTCTTTATTGACAAGTTGTAAATAAATGAGGGGTTAAACCAGATGATATGTCTCCGTTTTCCTGTTTTGTTACCCGTGAAGCTACAATGCGAAATGCAATTTTCCACCACCAGTTAAGCTCCACCCACAGTATCCATCTCTGTTTACAAGCACAAAATGTTTAGAAGGTTGTATAATACTTTAATCCTGTTATTGGTGTTAATATGACTGTTGTTCTCTCTCATGAGCAGACCTTGGTGAACACATGGCCTATGGGTGGCAGAAGGTCCTCACATCCATTCAGAGTACTCAGGGCCTAAAGCGATTTCAGGGTTGTGATTATGAAAGCGATTGTGAAAGCGAGATGGCCAGAGACTCGCACGGAGATCCATCATCAGTTGTGGATTACAAAAGCACATCGTGATATTCTGAACGAAATTACCTGCTCGGTGGGCTTCAAGTGTTTGCAGGTGAAGACGTGCCATTAAAGTGAACGTCTGCGCAAAGAAGAACGTTGAAGCCACTCAGGAGACATGGATCCCGACCTGGATTTTGGACACCATCCAAGGACCTGGCTCCTCTGATGAGAGCGATCACACACCCACTGACGCACCTGGCGGCACTGCAGGTGCAGTCCTGGCCTGAGTGGCAAGTGGACTGCTTTCTGCTGAGGTCACCGCAGTTCTGCCAGAATGGAGGGGGAGTATATTTTATGCATCACTGCATAAACATGTGGCCCAAGTTTGAATGCACTTTAGTCTGTGTGTTGGAGTTAATGCTTGTGGAGCTGGGATTTCATTTCTAATGTTTCTGTATTGTAAACACAAATTTATATATTTTCATTTTACGGAGCAGACATTATATTTTGTATTCAAAACCTATTTATGGCAAATAAATATATACTACTATTACTATTATTATGTATGTATTCATGTGAGAGGTCTAGGGACTTGAAAGCAGACTCGTGATTTGGAAACGAACTGAAACCATGCACTGCTTTTTTGCACAATTTTATGTCTCTATTTACTCAATAACAGACTCTGTTTCTGAAACAGATACTTTGAAAATTTTGTATTCACGCGGCACCAGTATTTTTTAGTTGGATTTATATTCTTACTGATTTACTTAAATGTCTACACTATGTTTACAATTTATATTTTGTCTCTGACAAATTTCGAGTATACTGTAGCTTTAGACACTGAAGCAGCTGAAACATCATGATCTAGCCACCGCAGCCCAATCCTAAACTATGGGGTGAATGTTGTGCCAAAGGTTTAATGCAAAATAAAACATTTGTGTGATATGAACTGGAATAAATCAGCCGACCTGCTACGAGCACTGGAAACAGTTCCTCCACCAGGTTTGGAAGAACGCTTAAAGATGGTGCGGACAGGTTACCTGTCCAAAATCGGGTGACCAATGGAAATTCAAAGTGAACGCCTCCTTCTAAGACCCATCCACCAACGAAAAACCTGCGCTGAAAGAAAAGGGAAGGTGAAGTAAAGGAAATAAGAGACTCAAATAACTGTAAAGATTAACACAGTAACCCACGCATCTCTTCCTCTTCCTCTCTCTCTCTTCTATATATATATATATATATATATATATATATATATATATATATATATATATGATTCTAGAATTTATTACATATTTTATTATTTTGTGTAAAAACCTTGGCACAAAAATTAACTCGACACAAAAAATATAATATAATATAAAAATTATGATATAACCTTAGTATTTTAAAGTAGAAATGACTTGCTGCTGAATATAGCAGATGAATTTAATGTTTGATGTATTTCTATTTTTAGTTCTGTGACAAAAGCTCTGAATATTGAAAGTTCTGATTATTTTATCATTTGTATATTTTATTGCCTCAAGTATAAAATTATATCTAAATTATAAAATTTATATTCAAAACTTTGGTGCCCTGCCAGGCCAAAATGACCAGCCACCATGTCTGCGTGGGGCTCATGGGTAGAATGTGGCCCAGGTGGGATTCAGGTGGACATGGGCTCCGGAGAAGGCTTTGCTCATGTTTTGTTACTGGGACTTCTGGGCTTCTGAAATGGACCTTGTTTTATCCCACCTTAACCTAACAAGGGTTTAAACCCTCCTGGTCCCATCAGGGAGGTGAGCTGGTGGGCATCCGTATGTAGGGCCAACATGGAACCTGTGAGCAAAACTGTCTGGTTCACGGTTTGGCAACCCATACAGGCACCACGAGGGCATGTTATCTGGGAGGTGTTAAACACAGAGTCTGTACCTGTTCAAACATAAAACACTGTATTTTCAGAAAAGTCTAATGCACATGAAGATGCCCGAGGCATGTAAGAAGTTGGGATTAGGAGGTGTACTTGAATTAAAATGATAAGATGTCAAACATTGGTTCTATCTAAAGGTCGGAGAGGAAAGTAGTTATGGTCCAGAAGACAGAAGCAGTCTAGAGGAAGATGTGCATCCAGCTTCTAGTTTTTACAAGACTTGTATTATGAAATGGGAGTTCAGGGGAAACGTGGCAGTCAAGAAGCGATTAAGACTAAGTCTATGTTCACACAGCAGGAAAAGTGGCCCAAATCCAAACTACCATTTTATTGTGGAAGCGTATGAGCTCCCAATCTGGCAACCATGCATAAAAGCTCCTCACCTGGACGTTTAATGTCATTTGTCCATCATGACATGAGCTATAACTCAGCTGCAGTGACTGACAGCTGGTTTTATCATGTTTTTTGGGCCACGTCTGGTTTCTTGGTTTCTTTAAACCTTGCTTTTAAGAATTTCCTTCAATGCTGCAGCTACGTCACATGAATTCCAATTTGGTGGTTCACACTGTGACATCAGTAAGGGTTGGATTTCATTACAACATAGAAAATTGGCCCAGATTGGAATTAAAGGTGTCAGATTAAATGTGTTTTTGCCTTTCACACTGCCATGCACATGACACATCTGGGTCAAATGAAGATTGGATTTGGGCCACTTTTACCTGCACTGTAACAAAGTCTACGAACCTCAGAGAAACTGCTCATGGGCTGACAAGACCATAAAGATATTAATGAGTTTATTAATGAGTGGTGCTGCCGAAGCTGAATAATCCAGATTTTTTTACTCTATAGACCTGCACCTGGATGACCCACCTCTGGGTGCTGCACTGTTCTACTGTGCAGCATTGCTTACAAAATTGCAAGAGTAAGAAGGAGACCTTAACAGACCTTGCCACAAAGTCAAAGTTTGAACTATACCACAATGTTTGGTTTTGGAAACAACCCAAGAACATCTTAGAACTAGCTTTTACAACCAAAATCCAGCTACACTCTGTATGGTGCACAAACGTTTGCAGAGGCCAAAGCTACGCAAGAAACTCTGCTTTAGTATTTCCTGAAAATGTTGTGCTTTATGTTGATTTAGTTACAGATTCTCTGTTTTACCTTGAAATGATTTCATTTGGTTAAGGGTGGCCCACCTTTAGTGTAAGAGTGTGTGAGAAATGCACTCGCTGACAAAATCCTAATGCACCATGAAGGACTTGCTGGAATGGAATGAATCTTTCTATGTGTGGATGTAATGATGATATGTCTCATTGATTACAATATTAGAGTGAAAGGATGAGTTTATTGGGAAAAACGGTAGAATTGAAAGGAGGCTCTAGTTCCCTGTTGGGCCTCCAGCTTGGAAACAAGACGAGATACGGTTGGGTGTGGAGGTACAGGTTCCGTACGACATCCTGCAGCACATGTACCCACAGATGTTGCAGCTGGACCTGTAGATCCTGCACACTCATAGGTTGCAGAAGCTGGTGTCCCAGCTCGTCCTGGGAAAGCCTTGCTGTGTGTGGGAGCTTTGGAAGCCCTGCCACGAGAGGCAACACACGTGTCCACAGGATGTCCTGCGCATATCGCTGAGTGTTAGTGTCCCTTGTATCACTACTAGGGGTGACTGACTGTCGTATGTTGGAGCAGTGTGTCGCTCCACAGCAAGGCAGGACTGAAGCTCTCACCACAGGCTTCCTTACTCAAATAGGACCTGGGTTCATCGGAAGACAATATGGTCCCAGTCCAGTTTTCTCGTCAATTACACCACTGCACACGATGGTGATGGTGGCTTGGTCAGAACGGCCTAGATGGTGGGCAGTTTGTCGAAATGACCATCCTGTTTCTCTGTGCAAGTCTGTCCACTGGACACAATGTCTTCGGGTGTGTTGCAGAGACACGGGTGTGTTGTAGGTACACTACCCAAGAGTAGCCTCTGAGGGCCGTTTTATAGGGCAGCGGGGGAAGCGCTTGCGATCCGCCTGAAATCATTTGCGTTCTTTTTTGTCAGTGAGCGTATACACCTCTACAAATGCTCGAGAACAGTTCTGTATTTCATTACGTACCAAAACCATAACCTTCACATCGAACATATTAGTGCTTCGAGCTTTCCCGTGGAAGTTGCTGCTTCAGCCGACAGTGAAAACACCTCATACATGTGGCCACGTAACACGGATGTATGAGATCTACTGACATATCAAAGAGACAAAACATGACCTTCTGTGGCAGCCATATAGTGCAGAACCCTAGATCTCTTACAGTCTTTTTTTTTCTTTTCTTTTTCAACTGAAAGTGCAATATTGTGGTACTGATTTGTAAGATATCCCAAAGATGCAATACATGTGACCATTAGAATGTATGGCCTGAATACATAAAGCATTTGTGTGAACGCTGATGATGTAAACACTGATGGCATAGTGGAGTAATTGCACTAAGAGTGATACGTGTTTTAGAAATAGCCTGGTTTTTTTTTATGTTCCTCTCCTCGGTTCTGCCTGCAAGATGCAAAGTGTTTTTATGGTTTGTTTTGAAGAGGTTGCTGTTGTTTCTTTCTTTCTTTCTTTTTTTTTTCCCTCTCTCTGAACGCTTTTTCACAACCGCCTCGGTTTCTAGCAGTTGTTAAAATGTTTTCTTTCCATTTGATCATTTGCACTGGAAATAAACGAATGTAGCCTAATCCAATGAAACACGGTCACGCTTGTCAGGATTTGCTGACTTCATACATGCATTCTTTTCCCAGCTGAATCAACGAAAGGGGCTGTTAAAAAAGAACCAATGCTGCATTTCCACACTGGAGTTTTTCTGTCCATCAACAGTGCATTGTGTTGAAACCTGTACACACCTACGCAGAAAAGGAAGATATGTAAGTGTTGTGCACAAAAGAAACAAACAAACAAACAAAAAAAAAAAAAGCTTTGGGTTCCAAATGTCCCGTTCATTCTTCAAATAAACATTTCCAGCATTACATCTGAGGAGTGGTTTATTACAGCGTGGCAGAACCCTGCTGATCAAAAACCCAGCCTGGTCAGCTCAAGCTGGTCAACCTGGTTCAGCTGGTTGGTCAGCATTGGGTAGGTTTTGATCAATCATTTGATCATTTAACTGGCCTACCAGCAGTATGACCATGCCTCGCCATGCTGGTGGTCTAGCATGACCACACAGATTGAACATCATGACCAGCATCATCAAACTTGTTGACCAGCCTAGCATCACCAAGCTGTCCGGCCAGCATGACCGTGTGGGTCAACCAAGCATGACCAACATCACCAAACTGGTGACCAGCCTAGTATGACAAAGCTTTTGGCCAGCATCACCAAGGTGGCCGAGCAGCACGACCAACATCACCAAACTAGTGACCAACCTAGTAGGACCAGCATGACCATGTAGGTCGACCAGCACGACCAACATCATACTAATCAAACTAGTGCCTGGTACACCTCACCAGGGAGGCGTCCAGGAGGCATTCTCACTAGATGCCTGAGCCACTCGAACTGGCTCCTCTCAACGTGGAGGAGCAGCAGGTCTACTCTGAGTCCCTCTCAGATGACTGAGCTTCTCACCAGCTTCTCTAACCAGTAGCTTGGAATTCCTTATTTTGCTTGAGGTTAGAGATTTTATCCTAATAATGCCAACCTGAACACGCAACTGTGGACCCAGCACAGCCACAAGCTGGACACTGGATGTTCAGACTGCAGAGATTTCCAACACTCTTCATGCACCACAGGTCAGAACATCCAACAGATGTTGCCATCTGTGCATGAAACAGTTTACAAGTGAAGAATGGGAGTAATCACGCAGACACAGGCCACACGGGGGCGCCAAAAGGAAAGAATCTGACCACAGAGTAGAGAAACCTTACATTTAGTGTAAACTCTTCAGTATGTGCTCCAGAAAAGACCCTTCAGCTTGAGTAGACCTGGATTACAAGATGTACATGAGCTTGACCTTGACCTTTTCCATGGTCAATCTATCTCATCTACTGTTTTAAGCTGGGGCGTTGTTTAAGTCCATGATGAATGGACCAATAGAAATGCATTATGCATTGAAAGTTTAGAAGGTTGATTTGTTGCCTTCTCTGTAAAGTTGATGCTTTCAAAATACGCTTAACTGGTCGACAAGCAGCATCACCAAGCTTGACCATGCAGGTTGACCAGCATGACCACACAGGTTGAGACACATTAGTGACCCAATGTGGTCAAACACCTCAATCTATGTCCCATCTGACCATAAAACTTTCCTCCAGAAGGCTTTTTCCTTGCTTGACAGTAGATGGTGGAAGTGGTGTTCCAGTAGCTCCCAGTTCATGGCAGTGTTCTTGGGCTGTTCCTGACCATCCAAGGTTTTTCGCATCTGAAAGACAAAACAATGTCTAATACATGGTATCAGTGTGTTCAACCATCCCTGCAACGTCCAGGATATTACTTCTGAAAATAAGGTGGTCAAGTTTTTCTGTCCATGTCAAACGCTGCCTGGTTGAGCAACCACAGCCCTGCTATACGGTGCTAATCTAAACAAAACCACGACTGTGAACATCGACACATCACAACAGCAACCTATTAATCAGTTCATTCTTTCACTGTCAAACCAAAGACGTAGAGAATTAGAGACGCAGGAATAACTGCACGATCAAATGAGCGTCACACAAGAACCAATTCTCATAACAGTTTATTATAAAAGGAATGACAAAACATACAAAGATAAAAAATGAAGTTATTTTATTTACTAGAGACAGAAACTGCTTAACATAAAACCCAAAACCCTGCTTTTCAGGCAAAAGAAGGTTTAATTAAGAGTAAAAATTACATTTCAGTTGCAGAGAAGACCAAACCAGATGCAAACCTAAAAAGATACAAAACACAACAAAAAAACAGACATTTCGAACGACATATCAAAGGGTGGATGAATTTCCTGTAGTGACGGACAGTTTGTTTGACGGTCACTTTCTCTCAGACTCTCGTGTCTTCACACCAGTTCAGACTGCGCTCACAGAGACAGCCATACAGGCAATGGATCCATCAGTTGTAGATGAAGTTAAACCTTTACGGGGAAAAACGCACAATTAGGTGCAAATACTCTGACCTGTTAAATGACCTGCCCTAAATCAGACTTCCTCTCTGACGTGAAGCTTTCATCCGACGTTAAACCACATTTTTTCTATGTAAGATTTATTCAACCACAGTTAAAATCCACCGACTTTAAAACTACCAGTAAACAAGCTACAACAAAACTGAGTAAAACAAACGGCAAGTTTACGGAACTACAATCCATCCAGATCTGTTCATTTATAAATCAGAAGTTCGATGTACTTTTCCACCGTGTTGATCCGTCAGTGACTCACAACCACAACGGTAAAGCTGTAGTTCCCCTAAATAAATTAAGCGCTGTTGATGTGAAACACTGGCGTAGACAACCGGTTGCACAGCAAATGTAACGGCACAGGCGTACCTGTGTAATACATGTGTTACTGGAGGCGTCCACTTACACACACACAGTTAACAGCTAGAATGTTTCTTTAAGAACAGATTTCATTTACACTGTACACTGTACACTGTACACACACACACACACGCACACACACACACACCTTTATCAAACCTTCACACAATCCCTCACCTGCTCAGTAGTTGAGGAAGGCTGGATATGATGGGTCCATATCCAGGAGCATTGTCATACAGCTCAAACAAAGGAGCCGCTACTAACTTGTAGTTCTTTGGCACGGCAAACAATGCTGGGGACAAAGACAAGAGGGTCACGTATAACCACACACATATGGATTTCGAGAGAACCATCCCTGTAAGACGCCGTACCTTTCTCCTGTAGCTGTACCAAGAAGAGCTTCTTATGTTCCTTGGGCTTGGTGATGTGTGCTGGAATGTAGGGGTACTGAAGAAACAACAGAGATGCTTCCTTAAATTGGGTGCTTTTTCTATTCAATCTGATTTATTAAAAGTTCTCGGAGGTGTTTCATCTGGTGTTTAAGATGCTTAAATCAGACAAAGCTTTGAGGAGTGTAATAACTAACCTGTGGCGGTTCAAAATTGGGTCGCCACCAGTTTCCAATGCAGTCGTCAATCACCCAGTCCTGCTTCACTCCATCCTGACGCCCCAAAATCTGGCCAGAGCACAAGACCTTAAGCTACCGATCTTAACAATGTGCTTCAGAAACAGCTAATTTATCCAAATTTAAACTGAAAATAAAGACTCCAAATAACAAAACCTTCCATTAGTGTAACAGCTCGGGTCTCGTGTCGCAACACGCTGGTTAAAGTAAAAAGGCCTAACGATAAAGTGGGGGAACAGCACTAGAACGCTTGCTAACAAGCTGATCAAAGAACCGGATAAAATGGACTCAACGTGAGTAAGAGGACACAAATCAGCACCATCTAAACATCAAAGTACAGCACACCGTTTCCCAGAAACGAAAACTCTAAATCAGGCTTTACCTCCGTCATCAGGCGCTTTAGGCCCTCTACCTCATCTTCTCCAGGATTCAACTCTCCACCAGGGCTGAAAACAGATGAAGATGAATCACGATCCTTTTCAAAATCACAGTAAAGACATTAACTTGTTCAAAAGACACGTTATGTTTTAAAACCAATCGCTGGATTCTGTCCTTCATACACAAATTATTCTAGTGTTCAGGGATCATCATCGTCTTCATTCGGCTGCTCCCTTTAGGGGTCGCCACAGCGGATCGTCTGCCTCCATCTTGCCCTGTCCCCTTTCTCCTCTACACTGTCCATCTTCACTGCATCCATAAACCTTCTCTTTCTGCCCGGCAGCTCCATCTCCAACATTCTTTGTCTGATATATCCACTATTCCTCCTCAACACACGTCCACACCATCTCAACCTGGCTTGTCTGGCTTTGTCTCCAAACTGCTCCACCTTCACTGTCCCTCTGCTCATTTCTAATCTTGTCCATCTTCAGCATCTTCATCTCCGACCACCTCCAGCTCAGCCTCACTACTGTCCTTTTTTATTTTACACACACACACATACACACACACACACACACAGGTGGGCTTGATATAATAATATCCGTACTGGGATCTACACAGCGCGACGTGGGCTGAGGTGATATCATTTATATTGGCACTGCCTGATATCACCTCCGTCCATGTCGAGCTGTGTAGATCCCAGTATGGATATTATTACTAGAAAGGAGGAGGTGGAGAAAGCTCTGTCTCATGCTCTACTCTACTTCTCTCCACCCCCACTTGTGTCCAGATTCTAATACACACCATGGAGGGGACATAAGAGTGTGTATAAAGTGTGTCACTGTTCTAGAATTACAAACAGTAGTTCATCTGCTCTCCTCCGTTCACCCTGATCTTCAACGCTGAGGACCCCACAGGAAACTCTATTACTAAAATTATTGATCACTACAGTCCGATTGTCAACACTCAAGAAGCTTCAAGCTGCTTGTTCCTCAAGACACTGTGCTGGAGTGGCCGCATCAGAGGTTTCACGCAGAGCTTGAAGTTGACCTTACACTGAACATGTATAGAACGTTAGATGAGCTGGTTAGGATTATAATAGTTACAGTTTGAAGAAGGTGGTTCCGAGCTGCAGCAGCAAAACATGGGGCAGTCTGTGTTCGTGCACTATGAGGACTCCCTCCACAGTCCGCCTCATCCCGATCTTCTCAAACTCCTCCCGCATCCGCTGGAACCTGGCAGCCACCGAGCTGTCCTTCTCATACAGCGGCTCTTTTGTGCCGAACGTGTAATTCGTCAAAGGGTAGCTATGAGAAGTCAAGACAACAATGTAAATAAACCATACTACACAATCCTTTTGTCTTTATCGCTCACAACTATGACTTTAAAGTCTCATTGTTATGACTCAGTATCTCAACACGACTTGCTGTTTCAAAATGATGACTTCAAATCTCACAATTTTGACTCGCAATTATGATTTTACTGTCTCATTAGTACAACCTGCTCTCTTAGCATCTCAAAACTATGACTGAGTATCTCATTATCGTGTCCTTATGATCTCAAAACTGACTCAGTATCTCAAAAATACGACTGAAATGTAGTAAATACTATGATTATTAAACGTTATGATTTATGCTCGTGAATATGAATGAAATGTTATTTAATATCTCAATGTTATGAATAAATCAGGAAACACTAAAAACACAAACAGGGAGAGTAACAGTCAGCTCCCAGAGTCATGTTTTGATTACTGGTGCACTTATTAGGTGAAGTTAGTGCACTAGGTGTGGGTGTAGAGGATGTAGGGAGTGTAATAGGTGGTGTACATGGTGTAGTAGGTGGTGTAGAGGGTGTAGTAGGACGCACAGGATGATGGTCCTCTCCAGGGTCAGCAGCTTCACTGAAGGACTGAAGTATTTGTTAGGTGTAGTAGGTGGTGTAGAGGGTGTAATAGGAGGTGTAGAGGGTGTAGTAGGACGCACAGGTTGATGGTCCTCTCCAGGGTCAGCAGCTTCACTGAAGGACTGATGTATTTGTTAGGTGTAGTAGGTGGTGTAGAGGATGTAATAGGAGGTATAGGTGGTGTAGAGGGTGTAATAGCAGGTGTGGGTGGTGCAGAGGGTGCAGTAGGAGGTGTAGAGGGTGTATTAAGAGGTGTATGTGGTGTAGAGGGTGTAGGAGGACTCACAGGTTGATGGTCCTCTTCAGGGTCTGCGACCTCGCTGAAGAACTGGTGTATTTGTGAGGTGTAGTAGGTGGTGTAGATGGTGTAATAGCAGGTCTAGGTGGTGTAGAGGGTGTATTAAGAGGTGCAGGTGGTGTAAAGGGTGTAGTAGGACTCACAGGTTGATGGTCCTCTCCAGGGTCAGCGGCTTCGCTGAAGGACTGATGTATTTGTTCCCGAACTGATTGACCCCTCGCGGCCAGCCGGTGGAGGAGCGGTTCGGAGGAACAACCGACATAATCTCCGCTTAATAAAACCCAATCAGACTGTCTCAACGACTAAAAAGAACCGAAACCAGCAGAACCGAACAGCCCGCCCGTTCGCCCGCTCACAACAGCAACACCGAAGAACCTTCCTTCCGCCCGGCGGGGACATAGAATAAAAGTTCACATGAGCGCAAAATAAAAGTCCAACATCAGATAAACGGACCTGAGTGTCTGTGTAAGAATATTTATATTGATTTTTGTTCTAAAAAAGGTGTGTGTTTTTGAGTTTCAAGAAAATATTTCTATTTAAGAATGTTTGGTGAGGCCCAATATGCTGAAATAACAATAATAATAATAATAATAATAATAATAATAATGATAATAATAATATAACATATGTATTAAATCATTACTATAAATTAATATATTAATATAAATTATATATATATATATATACAATTTATATTAATATATTAATACATATAAATATGTATTTATATATATAATATAAAATATAAAAACATATATATAATTTTATATATATATATATATATATATATATATATATATATATATATATATATATATATATATATATATCCAAATCTTCTCTTATGCAGGATGAGACTTGCCACCCTCCCGGACATGTGCTCACTGCCCCCTAATATTTGATTTCAATAGTGTGTATAATAATAATAATAATAATAATAATAATAATAATAATAGAAGAAGAGAAGAAGAAGAAGAAGAAGAAGACTTTTTTATTATTCTTGTGTTCTTTTATAGAACATATTTATTCAGACAAACAGATTAGCATTTTTCAGATAAACATATGTATATATATCTATATATATATATAATATATATATATATATATATATATATATATATATATATATATATATATATATATATATATATGAAGGTAGATATATCACAATCATTTATTTGTTAACTTGGGATGTTTTTGTAGTTTGAAGAACTTTCATTACCAAATACGTCAAAAAGTATTTAAAGGAGACAGTCATACCTGCCACATATTGTTATTTTCAGAAGATCTGGGCGATGAAATATTATAAATGCTGTGATTTCTCATTGGAAACAATCACTTGTGTTTTTAGCATGAGACTCAAGCTTGCTTCACATCAAATCCACGATTGGATGGTAGTCTTAAGTGTTTGAGATGTAAATAGATATTGATGAATTATTTGCTTAATGTATGATTAAATAAGATGTTTAGATAATAAGTTCAGACAGTGGTCCAAAACACAGAAAAACATCCTGAATATAACCCTTCATCTTGTAAAGATTTATGTACATACATGATTATCAATTCAGTGCTGTTTCATGTTCCATACACGTCTTCAGGACAGATGTGTTACCCCTCTGATCAGTGAGTCTGTGTTAGAGGTGAGGCATCAGCCCCACCCCCTCTCTCTGATCAGTCAGAGTCTGTATGCAGGTTGAGCATCAGCCCCGCCCCTCTGATCAGTCAGTCTGTGTGCAGGTTGATCATCAGCCCGCCCCTCTCTGATCCAGTCAAAGTCTGTATGCAGGTTGAGCATAAGCCCACCTCTCTGATCAGTCAGAGTCTGTATGCAGGTTAGTCAGCCCCAGTTATGAGAAGAAGCCTAGAAGTAGAAGCACAGTTGTAAACCTGAAGTCTGTGGGGCGGTTTGGCTCACTCTCAATTCTCCCTGCTTGTTAATGGGTGTGAGAGTGGTTCACAGCCTGTTGAGAAGTGGAGAAGGAATGATCAGCATCTGCTTCATTAGTGCTACAGCAGCCTGGGCTAACAGTGAACTAACTAGAAGAACAAATCTGGTTTCAGACACACAGGATCCTACAACAAAATTGCCTGGCTAAACATGAGACATCGAACTGCAGCTTCAATTCCACCTACGGCCTGATCTTGTTGTGCCACCAACAGCACTTTGGGCTCCCCAACAGGTAGGCCCAGGTGTTCTTCTAGACATTTGCTGTTTGGAGGGTTTGCCAAGCAACATTGCAGTGATTGTCACCATCGCTAGTCAGTGGAGCCCAAAAATAAGCTTCACTGTTAAACTAATGTAACTAGCTCTGTGCGACTACTTCTTCGCGTTGGTTCCCTTTGCAATTCATGGCATTCTTTACGGATGGACTCTCGGCCTATGGGGTTGCAGGATTCTGATGTACCTGATGTACTGTGTTATGTACACTAGTGTGTTGATAGTCACCTCATGGCTGTCACACCTGCAGTCAAATCAAAAATTCTGCCGGGATGAATACGACTCCGGCGTCCCAGGCATGGCGTACTCGGACTCTGGGGCTTAGAGATGCATGTTTGCCCATTTTTCGGTGTCCAGGTCAGCGAGGACTTCCAAGATCAAGTAGTGTGTTTCTAGCTTTAGAAAGTGACATTCTGCTATACGGTCATATTGTCATTAGTCTCCCTTTCTCCACATACTGATATCTGATGGATCAGCAAGTAGAAGCAGAGAGGTCAGAATGATAGGAGGCGGACACCCCAACATCCCGCCTCCAGACAGCTTCCTCTTGCGTCCACAGTTAGCTCCTGTTTAGATAGTTGGTCCTTCTTGGGTAGTGCTGGCATTACCTAAGATGCAATGGCTCTTGATACATCCCCACAAAGACTTGCTGTCTTGGTCACAGAGTAGTCAAACAAGGCGTTATAACAATGTAGTCTCTTTTGAACTCTGGTATGTCCCCCATAATGTTGTTCTGCAGTATTTTGGCTCAAAAATTGTGCTCTTACTGCTAAATTGAACCTTCACACTGGTGCAATTAATGAAGATTGGGCATGAGCTGCTCATTTAGACATGAAACTACACTAACATGACAGATTATTTCTGTTTGATTATTAACCCCTGTATATATATATATATATATATATATATATATATATATATATATATACAGTGGGAAAATATAAGTATTTAGTCAGTCATAATTGTGCAAGTTCTCCACTTAAAAAGATGAAGGCTGTAATTGAGCATCATAGGTAGACCTCAACTGGGAACAAAAATGTAGAAAAGTGAGAAAATCATTTCTCTGACTTTTAAAGAAATTTATTTGCAAACCATGGTGGAAAAATAAGTATTTGGTCACCTACAAACAAGCAAGATTTCTGTCTGTCACAGACCTGTAACTTCTTTTTTAAGAGGCTCCTCTTTCCACCTCATTACCTGTATTAATGGCACCTGTTTGAAGTCGTTAACAGTATAAAGACACCTGCCCACAACCTCAAACAGTCACACTCCAAACTCCACTATGGTGAAGAGGCTGAAAGAAGGCTGTCGGAGGACACAGAAACGAATTGTAGACCTGCCACCAGCTCAGGAAGACTGAATCACCACGTGACAACAACGAGTGTGAAGAAATCTACTGTGGGAGAAATAATTAGAAAATGGAAGACCTACAAGACCACTACTAATCTCCCTCGATCTGGGGCTCCACACTTTAAAGATCTCGGCCGTGGGGTCAAATGATCCAGAGCAGGTGAAGGAAAATCCCAGAACTACAAGGGGATAGTGAATGACCTGCAGCTGGACCAACACATTGAGCTACCATCAGCAACACACTGCGTGCCAGGGACTCAGTCACGGTGCCAGGCGTGTCCCCTGCTTAAGCCAGTCCATATCCAGGCGTCTGAGTTGCTAGAGAGCATTTGGATGTTTCAGAAGAGTATTGGGAGAAATGTCATATAGTCCAGATGAAACCAAAGTAAGAACTATTTGGTAAACACAACTGGGTAGTGTTTGGAGGTTGATGAGATATGGAACCATCCAAGAACACCAACTGTGACATCAGGTGGCAACATCATGCTTTGGGGCTGTTCTCTGCGAGGACCAGGACGACTAGGTGAAGTGTACACATGAAAAGAATGAATGGGGCATATTGTGAGATTTTGGGTGCAAACCTCCTTCCATCAGCAAAGGGCAATGAAAGATGAAAGCATTATTGGGTCTTTCAGCATGTGATCCCAAGCACACTGCCAGGGCAACAAAGTGGCTCGTGAAACATTTCAAAGTCCTGGGTGGCCTAGCCAGTCTCGATCTCAACCCCATCGAAAACCTTTGGAGAGTTAAAAGTCCGTGTTGCCGACAGCTACTTATCCCACTGCTCCTAGAGGAGATCTGCATGGAGGAATGGGCCAACATACCAGCAACAGTGTGTGCAGCAGTAAGACCCCAAAACGTTTGACCTCTGTCATTGCCAAGCAGAGGATATACAACAAAGTATTGAGGAAGGAACTTTTGTTATTGACCAAATACTTATTTTCCACCATTATTTGCAAATAAATTCTTTAAAGTCAGACAAAATGATTTTCTCAATTTTTTTCCCATTTGTCTCTCATAGTTTGAGGTCTGTGATGTCGATTACAGGCCTCTCTCATGCTAAGTGGGAGAACTTTTCAAGTGGTGACTGACTAATCTTATTTTTACTGTATATATATACAGGGTGGAGAATAATAGCACAAGACCACAAGATAAAATGTGAAAAAGGAGAATAGAAGATGGTTCAAATGCAGTCACTGTAAGGAAAAATAAGAAAGACACATGCAGGTAAGGCGCCACACACTGGTGGAATTGTGCTGGTGTTGCTTCATTTGAATCATAATGAGACACAGAGATCAGGATGCCTTGATTTATTTTTAATGAAAATATATTAAACATATATTTTTCCAGTTATACACAATTTACAGTATGTTCTTAACTGTTTATCAATGTACTTCAAATCTTTAAACACAGATTTGAGAACAGTGCTCTTTATTACAACAAATACCAGATCACGATTTTTTTCCAATGTACTCTATTTCTTTTTTTTTCTTTTTTTTTTTTCTGGATAAGGTTTTTGACTATATGAACAACAACATGTTGCAGTACTTAAAGATATAATAAATTTCATTGAACTACTTCTGCTGACATATTCCCATATTTAGAATACACAACCAACTGGGTGTTAAAGGCAAGGAACAGAAGTTTGGAGCAGATGTTTTGAGCTATTTCTCTGTACAAAAAGTGGAGAGACTGGGTGAACGAGCTGCTGCCTATATTACAGCATAGAGAGACGTCTGCTGAATATCTTGGGGGTGCCAATACACTAGCTGTGTATGTCTATGAAATGGTAAAGCACGAGAGAGTCTGAGAGAGAAGAGCCTCTTTGTAGGAACAGAACTGTCGAGAGAGAAGCATCTTCTCCTGTCAGTGTAGACCCCTTTGGCCGTGATGACCCTGTCCAGCAGGGCGTTATACTGCAGCGGAGGACAGCTTTGGCAGCCGGGTTTGCCCCAGACTGGAATGGAAAAACCTCACCTAGAACACTGGAAAGATCCGGAACAGTGCACAGCAAGTGACAAAACAAACCTGTTCAGAATAGTCCAAGCAGGACAGAGTGAGAGCGAGAGGGAGGAGTGAGGTGGTGAGTAAGCACTCTGTGAGGAGTAACTCGTAACGTTGTGCTTTGGGAAATGCACACACCCTTACTGACCGTTACTTCGCTGTCCAAACTCTTGCTTTTGCAGTCGCAAGTATTTTTATTTGGGGTATCTGAGACAGCAGGTCGAGCTCGCTCACTCAATCGAAGTTCTCCAGCATGCTTTGAGCAACCAGCCTGAAAAGGGCTCCTCCTGAAGCACCGCACGTCTTCATCTGCTGTCCTCACCGTGCTCATGCAAACAGGCAGATTCCATAAAAAATCCTTATCATTGATCTCTGATGTAAAAAGTACTCCGACAGACACAAGTGAAATCTGACATCCTTAATCAACATCTCATAATAATGACAATTATTTTAATCAGAGCAATAATTACATTATAGCAATAATAATAATAATAATAATAATAATAATAATGGATCGTATCTAAAAACTACTAGAATTGTTTTCTCTCGTCCACTGTTCCAAAGGAAAAAAAGAGATATGGTTCATACATTGCTTTCATCTTTGCTTTGTCCCGCAACTCCCCTCCCCCAAACTCACACCCACACCCGCACCATACACAAGTGCATATATTTACACTGATTCATTTACACCCAATCACACTGGCCAGTCCTAGTGTTTCAGTCCTTTTTGAGAATAAAAAGCACATGGCATGGAAGAAGTCCGTTCGCATGTCCATTGAAGTCCGAATGTGACTTCATGCACGTGGTGCCCCCAGTGTTCGTCCGTGGCCCTGCCCCCGGGGCTCACATGGCCAGCAGCTGATTGAGGGCCATGCGAAATTGCTGGGTGCAGCCGGACAGCTCCCGTACCCTCTCGGTCATGTCCCGGGCCGCCCCTGGAGAAGGGTACTGCAGGGCCGCAGTCTTGGTGCTCATCACAATGTCTTTGAGCTTGTCACAGAGTGCATTGCTGTGCTGCGCCACTCGGCTGCGCACCTCCGGAGATTTGGCCTGTCTGGAGAGCGTGTCCCCGATGAAGACCAGCTTGTGGGCACTGAGGATCACAAACTTGCTGTGAGCCACAAAGATCTTGGGTGGCTGGTTGTTGTTGATGGAGGAGTAGAAGGCGTCGATGGCGTTGGTCAGCGTGGTGATGTTGGCCTCGCACTGCTCGGAGTAGAACAGCAGCAGCTGCCGGTCACCCATACACAGCTTACTGCGCGTCGGTGGGGGATAGTGTGGAGGCGGGGTCCAACCCGAGATGTCGTTGTTGATGGGTCGGCTGACCTCCTGCTCCAGCCTCTCGAACTGTTTGAGCTGCAGGATGAGAGACAGAGAAGTAAATCATAAATCACAACAAAATCAAGATGATGATGCAGTTTTAGATGTGATTTCATTGTGAGTTAGATGTTCAAACTGTTAACATATGAAAAAAACCATATGACCATAAGATGATGCTACAGTATAAACCATCCTGATCAACAGTACAAATAATTATGAAATATGTCATAATTAGCATAAAATCGGACTCAAACTTTTTTTGTATGAACTTATGAACAAGAATGAACTTCTTCACAATATAAAAATAAATAAAATGCCAACCTTCATATAACGTCCCCTTGGAGCTATAAGGTTCTGTCGGCGTTTTGAGATACTGAGCCTTAAAGTCTTTATAGTGACACTGACGTGGAGATAGAAGCTTTGTGTTCTAGATAAAAAGTCTAAATATACAACTTCAGAATAACACCTCACATCATTCCTCATAATTAAGAGGTCACAAAATAAGAATATGTAAATAACTCCTTATAGCTTCAAGGGGACGAGATGCCATAAAATCCACTTGAAACACTTAAATGTCCAAATAAGGAACTCCAGCATATCTGTTGATCATTTATAACGTTGTAGCAACATTGTAACTCTCCCCACTGCAGGACTAATAAAGGTTCATCTCATGTTTCATTTTGGTGGTTGTTATGAGTAGTTGGTTGGTTACTGGACTTTTCTGCGGCCGTTTTTTCTTTCATTATGGGTTGGGAATTCAGCTTTATACTCGGGAAATCTGACATTTGAAATTTGCATGGTGGTTCTTTCCTTATTTTCAAGAAAAATGTAGCACATTAATGAATCCAATGACAGTAATCTTACTTAAAATAATGTTTGGTCTTCTGGTCTCTTTTTGAGAGGAACAGGGAATGGGAAGAATGGTGCAGGATAAATTAAAACCAGCTGGAGTCCAAGCTTTAGTGACAGTGTTGTGTTTCAGAAGAGGACAGAATGCACTAGAAGTGCTTTATTGACCCTGAAGGGAATCACAGTAAGGAATGAATTATTATTATCAGGGTTATTATCAATTATAACCAAGTAATCCAGCTCAGAAAAGAGGTAAATTCACTGGTTTCCAGCTGAATTAAATCCCAGTTTAAATACTAAAGGAGCTTCCAGTGCATGTTTACTGCTCTGTCCACGTGAACATGATCAGACTCTGACTGATCTGAGAGAGGGGGCGGGGCTGATGATCAACCTGCATACAGACTCTGACTGATCAGAGAGAGGGGGCGGGCTGATGATATCACTGACCCAGATATTGGGTTATAGAGGGTAATGAGAAAGAATGGGCTGTTTGCTCTCTTTAAATATAAATAAAAGTCCTCAGAAGGGACAACACAGGACATTCAGGTTGTTTTTTAAAACAAAAATTGTAGGTGGCAGTAAGTTTTTGAACATGAAGACAAATCCTTCTTACTCCAAATCCTGTATGTCTCCTAAAGATCCTTTCCAATTATATTCTCTTGGAGAATAAAAAGTGCATCAAACTACAAAAACATCCCACAAAACCTGCCTAAAAGTTAAAGTAGCTTTTAAAAAGCCACAACATTAACAGTGGAATTAGAAAATACATTATTTCTAACTGAAGACGGATGATATACTAACCTGCTGTTGCTCTAGCTGGGTCTTATTGTGTCTGTTGATGCTTCCTTTCTCCATCAGCTGTTTCTGGTTCTTCTCAAACTCCTCTTTTCCCTGTGGCACAAACATCTCATTACACTCCCATTCCAACCTATCAGAACCTTATACACTGTAAACCCTTCTCCATTCGTCAGAACCAGGGGAACTGAGCCCTGATATACATGCTGGTGCAAGTACTATCATCCACAAGGGGGTAGTGTTGGTCCAGCGCAGAAAAAGCCCAGTCGTTTCTCGGCTGCACACTGAATGCATAAGAGCATGGTACGCCATCACAGCAGTGATGGACAAAGATCAAGGAACGGTGTCTTTAATGCTCCGTAAACTGCTGTAGTGTGCTGCTGGGTGTAGTTTCTGACAGTGCCACACAGCAGAGCCAGTGCAGCTGCAGCGAGGGAAAAACAGGCCAGCGCACGTTTAGGTGTGATTGATGATGACACCCAAAGCACTACACGAGGGCATTAGAACTTGAGCCCACGTGAGGGAGGCAGAGGGACCATTGCTCACTCTGACGGCAGTGTAGCCGTGAGAGACACCACCTGTATTCTCGCAACACAGTTTAACCTGGAAACAGGTTTAGTGGGACAAAGGTGAAGGCACAGAGGTACACTGTCCAATACACTGGACACTATAACTACTGGAGTGGTGTCAATAATAGTGATGATATATCACGATTATCACGGCCAAAACGATCACCAATGTCAGTTAGTGTGGTATTGTTTCACCTAGTTTTATACTGAGCAACACAACCTGGTTCGAATCTCCGAACTGGCAGGGCACCGCTCCGGGCACGTGTGCTCACTGCCCACTAGCGTGTGAATTCACTAGTGTGTATGTGTGTGTATCACTGTGCGTGGATGGGTTAAATACAGAGGTAGCTCAGAAGCTATCTGGCTCTTTTTTAAGGCTTCTTAAAGGAACAAACAACATACAAAAAGAATTTCTCCTAAAAATGAATTTCTCACATCTTTCATGCAATGCATCCCCATATAAAGCTCTGAGCAGCAGAACCACAGTTCTAAAGCTCTTTCTACTGGTTCATTGAATTCTTGACTCACTGCACCAATTGTGTCGTTCTGCCTCAAGGGTAGGGCTGCCTCCAGAACCATTTTGAGTAGTGATTTTGGATATGAGTAATAAGCAACAACAGTTTTAATGATAAAAAAGTTACAATTTGACTTTCACCGCGTTTCACTCATGTCTACTCAATAAAATTTAATTTGGCTTATGGAATATTTGTGATCCGTGATGCATGACACCATTTCTCATGGGCCTGTTTTTTTGACAGTCGTTGGGAAATCATGGCCCTTTCCTTTCAAAGTAGGCGGTTCTTAGCCACCAGATTCTATTATGATAGATAATTAGATGTGTAAGTATAGCTCAACCTCACTCATGGACATCCAACACAAGTATCTCCACACTTGGCTCTACAGGCCCTTATTTCTGTGGAATATCCCATCACGAGCTCCGAGTGGCTCAGCAGTCCAAAGCGCTACAACTATGATCCGAGGATAGGGAGTTCGATCTGCTGCTTGCCATTGGCCTGCTCTCCCTCTCTGGGAGGGTAATCGGTGCTCTCTCTCCACATCACACCCTCGATGTGATGCTGGTCGGCACAGGCGCCTGTCAGCCGTTGTATCAGAGCTGGGGACTCTGTTCTTTCCACCGAACGCTTTGGCTGTCCAACAAGAACGCAAATGACGGTGCTCATCATTTCAGGAGCATCACATGTGATAGGGGAATAATATAATGGGATTGGGGAATCAGCACTAAATTTGTGCGAGGAAATTGGGTAAATAAATAAATAAATAATGTAAAAAATGTAAAACAATTCAGAAGGTGTGTTGGTGTGGTAACAGTCATGACTGACAACTAGAGCTTTAACCTAAACTCTATGTTAAATCTTCCTCCCATCTGTCACTCTTCCAAAAATCAACACAGGGTTTATTCTGTGAGGTCCTGTCTCAAATCACCCCCTCTTCCCTTTATAGTGCACTCTGTAGGTTGTGAAACAGCAGAACCTCCACCCACACACAAAGTCATATTCAGCAATTCCCAGCTCAAGATTTAAAGTGCTGTCGGGTATATTTTGTCTGTTGTCTAGATGATGGTTAAAGGTCCAGCTACTCTCACCTGTAAATGCACGTAGTCATAGTCCTCCATCCAGCCCTCCTCTGTGGTCTCGTACGGCCTGTCAGGAGTCTCCTCCTCAGCTGAAAACTTGGGTGGCGAGGGCAGTGGGCGGGACTGGATGTTGGCCCTCTCAGGCACGCCTGACTGATAGGCTGAGACGTTGTTGTTGTTAGTCAACTGACCCGGCACATCTCCGACATGTGGAACAGGAGGTAGCGGCAGCTGCTGCTGCTTATTTGTCCGTTTAAAGAGTAGCGAGGCATTGCCATGGAGGAAGGATGCCAGCTGCTTGGTGTCATCAGGCACACCGCGGGCACACATAACCAGCCTGTCCAGGTCGTCCCCTCCAGTGCCAGTTGGTGGTGCTGCTTGTAGGGTAGCAGGTGCCCAGCCTATGGCATCTAGTGCCTGAGTGTACTTTACCAGGCCCTGGAAGGCTTCTTCCATCTTCTGCACCTGCTTATTTAACTTGGCTTGCAGGGTGCGGTCAGTGGCCTGTGCAGCATTGGCCACAGCACCACGGGAAAACTCTAGCAGGTCCCGGACGGCTGCCCGGAGGCGCTCGGCTGCTTGGCGGATGGACGGCAGATTGGAATCCATCTGCACGGGGCTGCGCCAGTTGCCACTGATGAAGGACATGAGCAGTGAGGCTGAGCTCTCTACAGCTTGTTGCAAGCGAGACAGGCGTTCCATGGCCTGCTCCAGGTCCAGTTGAAGCAAGCGGCCTGGACCAGTGCTATCTCGCACCGGCACCATGTCCAGTGAGGAGGTGGACAAGTTGCTGCGTGTGCTGCCTGTGCTTGAGGCTGACAAGCGCTTGAAACTGACTGTCAGCTCCTCGGTGGCAGCTGCATCACGCACAACCTGCGGGGGCACGTCGTACACGTAGTCGCCAGCATCCTCGGCCATTGCTGGGCGCTCGCGGGGGAAGTCGTAGACATCTGCAGGGTGCTGCTCCTGTGGCCCGGTCTTGCGCAGGCTGGTAGGGATATCGTAGATCTCCTGGGCCTCGGGCAATGGCTTCCCAGCTAGTGGAGGGGGTGGAACGTCATACACATCTTCGGGGATCTGCGGTTCTGAACTGGCTTCAATCTGAGAGTCGAGACTCTTCATTTTGGCAAAGTGAGGGGGGACATCGTATGTTTCTTCCCTGAGGGGTCCGTCTGAAACATCCTTGCTTACCGACGGAGGAAAGTCATACACCTGTGGAAATGTGGAAGTCAGATATAAATGGAATGCTTCACACGTGGAATGGTTCACACGAACAGGGACGAAACCCCATAAATGCCTTACGTGGATGACATTTTCAAAAACAACTGCCATATAATAATTGTATATTTTCTCAAAATAGCCCCGTCACACCACAGGACTCGGAAATAAACCGGAAACGGTTTGACAGAAAGTATAAAATCCGAGAGATTAAAACTTGGCATTCAAGCTTCACATCACAGTCAGGTATCTCAGGGACTTGTTCTTGTTTGACAAAAGGACAAATGGACCCTTACTATTGTCCAGACCTTTAAAAACCTGATCATGCATGTCAGTGTCCATTTGTATAACTGAAGTTAAGACAATTCCATATGTGTATAAATGTAAAGTCCTGGTGGTTGGGGAACCAGCCTTGTGACAAGAAGGTTGCTGGTTTGAATCCCCGCACTGGCAGGACACGACTGACGTGCCCTTGCACTCACTGTCCCCTAGTGTCTGAATTCACTAGTGTGTGTATCCCTGTGTGCAGCACAGTGGGTCAATGAGCAGCACAGGACATGTTCACCTTGCAGTCTCCCATCTGAAAGTAAAGCAGTTATCTAAGTAGCTAAAAATACTATATTTTGCTTTGCTGGCAAGTTTTTCGGGGGAAAAACGTCTTAAATAATATTTGAATTTAATTATGGTGAAATCAGATATTACGTCACCCGCTCGTTTACATACATCTCTGTGTTTATAGTGTTTATGGACTCAGGCAATGCAACCAAATCCACATAATAAAATAATTAAAAACCCTGCTTGTAAATCACAGCACACTGCCTACACATCTCTGGATTTTCCTAGAAAGCACCTCCAGAAGCCTGCTTTTCCAACGTTGAAAGCAGAAAGAACGAATGACTAAAGATGTTCTTCCTTAAATAATCCTATATGATGATTATTTCTCCATTATCTGACAGAATTAGCGAAAACAATACCGCCTTTTAATGTTAATCATTCCTTTTTATGTGCTTTGAAATTAAAGCTCAGCCCCAGCCCTTCTTTAGTCCTGCTCAAAGTATAATAGCCATCAGCTGGGACTAACCCGTGACCCGTGGTACTAAAAGGGTGTAGTGTTGCAATAAACCCACAACTACAGCACTCAGCATCACATTTCCCTATTGCTCCAACCACCACACAGCTCTAAATGAATAAGCTGGTCTCTCGCGAGGGCGCCGAGCTCTCCAGCTCTGAGATGGTGGGCGTCCTGCATTAGAGGGTAATCTGATTGATCTGTGTCGGTGTGTGTACAGTGTGTCTGCCTCACTGTTTGCTGGGAGAACAGCTGGTTCTTGTCCACACTAGGGGGGGTGTCGTAGATTTCCTGTGCGTCTCTGCTGGTCGGGCCCTTCATTGCCATGGGGGGAGTATCGTACACCTGCGGACGATGGATGGAGGTTGAGTCACCGACAGGATTAAAACCACAGCGACACACACTCTTTGTTTTCTAATTCAAAGTTGCTTGATTGGCATGACATTGACACATATTTTGCCAAAGCTGTGTGCAAATCTGAAGAATGTAATACACAGTGGGCACTGTTGGCACAGTGTCTGGCCCACCACAAAATTATTTTAATAATTAATGAATTATTACTTCATGAATTTGACAATGTTTGGGTCCAAAATGCACTTGCACCTACTATTTATTTATTTATTTATTTATTTATTTATTTATTGGCTGCTAAGAACTAAATACAGAGCGTTTAGAGCCGATGAGTTTTATGTGACGATTAGATTCTTCATAATACTCGAAAGTGGACCAAATAAGATTATTATGAGTCTTTGTGTGTTATGTTATTAATGTATGTATCAGTATTATTCCTTCTTAGGACTTTTATTCTGAAATTTGAACACTTTGAGAGCAAAGACATGTTCCTCTATAACCCAAAATCTGGGTTCGTGACAGGTTGAGCATCAGCCCCACCCCCTCTCTCTGATCAGTCAGAGTCTGTATGCGGGTTGAGCATCAGCCCCGCCCCCTCTCTCTGATCAGTCAGAGTCTGTATGCGGGTTGAGCCTCAGCCCCACCCCCTCTCTCTGATCAGTCAGAGTCTGTATGCAGGTTGATCATGTTCACGTGGACAGAGCAGTAAACATGCACCGGAAGCTCCTTTGGTATTTAAACTGGGATTTAACTCAGTTGGAAACCAGTGAATCACACAATGAGCTGCTATGGTGGTGAGTCTTGTAGTGTGTTATGAGTATCATGTCTGTAGGTTACTCTGATCCTGAGATGAGAGGCCTACAATACAGCCTGTAACTGGTTGTGCGGATCTCGTATTCAAACATGATTAGATATAATTGGACCATAAACAGTATAGAGAATATTCACACACGCTCTTGCACACATGAATATGAAAACACAGTATAATAGGAGTAATTTCTTAATTGCCGCTGCTGAGACATAATTCACAAGCTTAATCAAAAAAGGGACTAATTAAATAAGACTTGAGACGGAGTGTTTGCTTAATCCGCCATAAATACGCTGGCAGTTCCAAGGATTCTCTCTCTCTCTCTCTCTCTCTCTCCCTCTCCCTCTCCCTCCCTCTGCTCTTTTTCTTCAGTCTGTGATATGTTCTCTCTCTCCTCCTCATCTCCTCCCCCTATTCTGGTCCATGTCCTCACAGAACAGACAGATTTTTAAGGCAGCCGGATGTATGGGAGTCAGGGGCAGCACAGCGGATCCACTGCCAATAACACGCACACACGCACACACACACACACACACACACACACACACACACACACGCACACACAATTAGCAGAGCATGACAGAAGACTGAAACACCTGGAAATAATCATCGCTGCTCCTAACCCTCACCTTCCCCCCACACCAGTCCCTCTGCTACCTATCACACTGGTCTGCGTACACACCTCACCCACACACTGCGGTTCAACAGCACACACGGAGGAGACTGCTGAGCTGGTACTTTATACTTTATTCTCCTCCTTCCACAGGACCACCACAGAGCAGCTATGATGTGGGTGGTGGGTCATTCTCAGCACTGCAGTCGCGCTGACATGGTGGTGGTGTGTTAGTGTGTGTTGCTGGTACGAGTGGATCAGACCCAGCAGTGCTGCTGGAGTGTTTAAACCCTGTGTCCACTCGCTGTCCACTCTATTAGACACTCCTACCGAGTGTCTCCACCTTGTAGATGTAAAGTCAGAGACAGAAGCTCGTCTGTTTCTGCACAGTTTGTGTTGGTCGTCCTCTAGTCCTTCATCAGTGCTCACAGGACGCTGCCCACAGGACACTGTCAGCTGGACATTTCTGGTCGGTGGACTGTCCTCACTCCTTGTTAGTGTAATTTTAATTCTGGAAATAGAGATACTGCTGACATCAGCTTCCCCTCCATGTCTGAAAGGCCTGATTAGCTGTGCTCATCTGCATAAAGTTGCTGAACCTTGCATGGTGAGGCTGCTCTTGAGCCGATGCAGCCCGGCACGCACTCCACCGAAACGAATTGGACGCGGCGAGGCAAAGTGGTACGTAAATGTACCATCAGACGGTGGTTGAACGTTGCATAAGAGGCTGATGTTACAGTTAGTCCCTAAAACACTGACGCTGATAAAAACACTAAGACTGTAACAGTGTACTCGGTTCACAGTAGGACTTGGGTTAGAACACAACTATCACATCATGATACAGCACATCTATCTCTCTCTCTCTCTCTCTCTCTCTCTCTCTCTCTCTCTCTCTCCCTCCCTCTCTCTCTAGGGGCTTTGTGTGTGTGTGTGTGTGGGCATGGCTTTTACACTGGGCCTGTTTCACTTCAGGGCTGTGTGTGTGTGTAGTCTATAGGAGCTGATCATGCTGAGAGCCTTCACACATATACACATGTACCTCCTCTCCAACATACACCATTTCCACCACGCTTTCCCTCAAAAATCAAACACTCTCTCTCTCTCTCTCTCTCTCTCTCTCTCTCTTTCTCTCTCTCTCTCTTTCTCTCTCTCTCTCTCGAAGTCGACCTTCTTTCTCGAACGCCTCCAGATACTAAAATATCTACTTCCCCTGCGAGTAATGCATGACCTCCGCCCAAAATAGACACGCAATCTCTGAGCCCACACGAGTTTAACAACACAGACTGAGAGAAACAGAGAGAGAACGCGAGAGACAGTGAAAACAGGCGAGCGAGGGAGATGGTGAGATAGTGTGGATTTAATATTCCCAGCACATCAAATATTAATGAGAACGGAAACTCTTCACAGACGAATGACCGGCCTGGCAGAGTGTTTGAGTTAACACAGAAAAAGATAGCCATCTATCATCATCATCATCACACACACACACACAGATGACAACTGAGGCTCTGATTGGACAGACAGGTTGAATGAATAAAGCGATCCAGGAGCCACAGCTCTCAGAGACCCCGGACTCAATCATGTAGCTCTAACTACTTTCTCGCAGCCTCGCTCTAAGCTTCTAAAGGAGCTCAGCTCTGGAGCTCACAGTTCAGGAGCTTCTGAGTGGCTCCATTAGCAAGCCCCTCTTTCTGTCTGTGGAGTGCTGGTCAGGTGGTTCCATCAGGGCGTGGTCATCATGAGAGAATGACCGGAAAAATACAGTTATTATGCTGCGTTCCATTCCAATTCAGATGACGGAACGTCAACTGGACTGTCCGACAAGCCTCACTAACCTGGGTTCAGAATCCCAGGTGGCTGCCCTTCTATCTCTTTGTGTCATCAGATCTGTTGTACACTCGGTACTGTCCAACGTCTACCTGAGGACGTGTTTTCAAGGATGTGTAATCTATTGGCATCGAGTGTGTAACTGGAATGCGGTCAACTCGGGTGTGATGTCATTCCCAGCTCTGACGTTCAACTTCCGAACTAAATGGGATGAAGCATTTTACTCCCTTCATCCAGTGTGGAGTTATTGTGTTTTTCTATACAGTTGAAATGTAATTATGTAATTAATAACCTTTATGTTCAATCTGAATTCTGCATCATGTTCAAGCACCATTTCCACGTCTAAACTCCAGATTTGTTTTTTTATTTCAGTGAAAAACAGCAAAAAAATAACATTCCAGCATAAAACTTCTGCTTCTCCATGCAAATGTGGAACTGAAATGTCAAAATATGGCTCCACTTGTTACAGTGAACCACAAGGGAAACATAACCTGCGGCACTAAAACTCTCACTTTTAGATAAAATGACTCCAAAAAGCACTCGAAATATGTTCATCTGACTCAAAATGAAAAGAGAACTTGTTTGGAGCTACACCAAAACTTTTTAAAGGGTTCCATGAAGAACCACCAACAAAAGCTTCTTCACCAAAGAGAACCAGGCATTGAAACCAATGCCTTTACTACAGAACTCCCGAAGAACCCTTTAAGAACACATGAAGAACCCTTGTTTTGTGTTATCTTATGGGATATTTCCATGAAAGCTGGAACTACAGGGTACAAAGATGGTCTTAGGGTCCTTTCTGACCCAGCAGGTCTCCACCCATGTCCATATCACCCCCTACTGTTTATTGCTGTCATTACTGCTCTCCAGTTTCAGTTTCCTTTTCCAAATATCTGTCCAGGCTGTTCTGTTCTAATACTCAACCACATGTTCCATTCTCGCTCTCCTCAATGTTCTCCATCAGCGTTAATGGACGGTCTACCTTCCATACCCGTCTACTGAGCTGGCTTTCCAAGGATGGCCCAGGTTGGAAAAATCAAGAGCTTAAACTTGGTGTAATTTTCCAAAGGTGCCAAATCCTGAGGGAGCGGAACGGCCTGGAGGAAAGAGAAGCTGGTTCAAGTCCCTGAAGTCGACCAAAGTGCCCTTGAAAAAGCTGCTCACTGTGTCCACTCACTAGTGTGTATGTGTGTTTCCTGCACAGATGGGCTACATGTGGCGATAGTGCATCTGTGTGTCACATGAACACACACTTACACACTGGTGAACACACTCACACACCACTGTTAAACTGAGCACAAGTGCCCTGGGCGGCCTCTGCTGCTGCATATGGGGAGCAGTTTGGGGGATGGGCGTCTTGCTTAGGGGCACTTCCGTCACAACCTGTTGGATCAGGGACTTGAACCTCCGAGTCCCAAGGCTGCTTCCTTACCTCCAGGCCACAGCTGCCCCATCTGCACCCAGTGTGTTCATCACAGCTCCACTGATCTGAGCATTTTATGAAGCATGTCTATGGACTGTAATGCGTATTCAGTGGTTGGGAAACATCGTACCTGCTGGTTGTATTGGGCACGGGTTGGTGGAACGTCATAGATCTCCTGGGAGGGAGGCAGGTGTCGAGGGACATCATACTCATCCTGCTCTGATTTTCCAGTATCATACACATACACCTGACCAACCCGTGTGGGCACCACCACCTGAGAGAGAGAAGGAGAGAGAAATAATAATGAAACACACATCAGCCAGAACATTATAACCACCTCCTTGGGTCATTCTCAGCACTGCATGGCGTGGTGGGTGTTTAAACACTGTGTCCGCCCACTGTCCACTCTATTCGACACTCCTACCTAGTTGCTCCACCTCGTAGATGTACCAGCTGAGAATGACCCACCACCCACATAATAGCTGCTCTGTGGTGGTCCTGTGGGGTCCCGATCATTGAGGATCAGGTTGAAAGGAGGAGAATAAAGTCTGCAGAGAAACAGATGAACTACAGTCTGGAATTATAGAACCACAAAGAGCTCCTGTGTGATCAGAGGAGCTGATCGAATGGACAATGAGTGTAGAAACAAGAATGTGGTCATAAGGTCATGGCTGATTGGAGCAGGGGTCACCAAGCTACCTTCCTGCAGGTTTCAACTCAAACCAAAATCTCACACACCCCATTCAGCCAAACGAGAACGGGTGGATTAGGGTTGTTGTGGGGTCTATAGGAAGGTAGCTCTCCAGGAGCAGGGTTGGTGACCCCTGCTCTAAAGCCAGGTCATAACAACCTAAAAATGTTGCTTCCTGAGACTTTATAAGTGACCCTAAACTCTGCTGTAGCAACCTTTCCACCACGTTAACATGTTAACCCCAACCCTTCCCAAACAAACGTGGGTTCACCGTGGGAACAGGGGCTGTCCTATTGTCAGGCTGTTTACTCGCCGCCTTTCGTTCTCGGAGCTGAATCAACCTCCCGAGCCTGGGAAACGAAAACAAACTGGCCGTCGTATTTTCACTGCCGAGCGCACCCATTATACCACTTTCACAGGGTGCAAGATATCTGCTGCTCATCCACACATCACATATCATCTCTTAATGACTGTCAGCTACAGCTTTATGGTGCCCAATCAGATCACTCCACTCGCTTCCCGTCTGACCTTAAACAGTGTGCAGAGATTTAGGCTACTTTCATCGGCCTTGCTCGGGACGGACTTTCAGACGTCACGTTTGAGTTTGGTGCAGGCGACCTAAAGAGGTGTTCGGATCAGTTCAATCCTAGCCCGGACTGTTTGCCGATTTAAGATTCCACATTTTTTGAACATTTTAGACCAGATGTAGGCAATCCCTCCACTGGAGGGCCAAATTCCTGCACAGCTTTGTGCTCTTCCTGCTCAAGCACACCTGATTTAAAGCACCTGTTAATCTCCAGGCCTGGTTGATCAGGGAAACCTGCAAACTGTCCAGGATCCCAAAACTCCAGGACCAGGAATGCCAACCAGTAATAACACCCATATTAACAAGCAGCACAGTGAACACTTGACGGGCAAACCCAACCTTTGGGTCAGATATGGGCCACATTTGGACCAAACATTCACTGCCAAGTTTGGGACGTGTAACATGCCTGAAACTTCTCCTTTTCCCAAAGTAATGTCCTATAAAATTACACATTTCCATCTCTAACTTCCATGTTCCACCTCCTGCTGCATTCATCGACAGGAGGTCTGGACTTCAAGCTCAAAGCAGAAGCCAACTGAGCTGTGAAGTTCTCAGATTTCCCCCCTGCTCACAGTCAAACATATACAGCTCTACCAAGAGTTGCAAATGACCTTCTGCATGCTGCTGATAAAGCGTCCATAAACATTCAACTCCACTATGACCATCTTTGATGTGAGAAATTATGATCTAACTCTCTCCCTTCTCATCTCCGATGACATTCACGCTTTCATGTTCTCCTGAACTGATTACTATAATTCATTTTATTGGTCTCCAAGCTAAAACTGTAAACGATCATCAACAATCTTCAGTTGATCTGAGGTGCAGAAGGAGAAAAGTGCTGGTCACTTGCTCACTAACTTCAAAGGCCTTCATGGTCAGGCTCTTGCCAACATTGAGGAGCTCCTACCCTACCCTCCACTTGTACAACAGAGTCTATACTGTGCTCCACAATGGGTGGCAGACCTTTCAGCGCTGTAGCCCAGACACTGTGCAACTGGAATTCCTACCCCAGTGCCCTTTGTCTCTTCCACCAAGTCTAAAGACTCCCTTAAAACTCCCATCTTCTTTCCTCGGCCTCGTAATCCTTTCTCGGAATTTCTCTGAAATGTTATATGTGTGAATGTAATGAAGATACAGTTGAAGGTTGCACACTCATAGGTTGCTGTACTAGGCCCCCAAATGCTTCATTGGCGATAAAGTGTTGCATAGACATTCCTGGCGACTGGACAGGTCAAGGAAGTGTAGAAGGCAGAAATATTCCTGGATTCCTGGATACCCTTGCTGGGTGTGGGAGCATTGTCCTGCTGAACAGAGGCAACCCACGTGGCTGCAAATCACTGACCTGTTAGTGTCCCTTGCATCAATACTAGGGGTGACCGACTGTCATAACCAGCAGATGGAGCAACGGTGGAAACTCGAATCCAGAATCTGGATTATCTGCTAATATCCTTTCAGTTGACTTACTTCTGCGACAGTCATAAACTGAATGGACATTCAATGCAGCCTGTTTTTTAATGCAGGGAGGTGAGCAATGTCGAACTGAGTGGGCTGCACACAGGAAGACAGAAAGAACGGGAGACCCTGAACTTCAACCCTTCAATCCGAGTGTTTGGAATTGGCCTGAATGACTAATGGACGTGTCTCTGATCCTATAATAATATTTGCTCTCTCTCTTAGATAGGCTGTCACCGGCTCTGTGACAGCCCTGCTAAACAGCCAATTAAGTCGTTATCCATTAAACAAATCTGACAATATGTCTCAGCTAATTCCACTCTGAGACTGTCCTCTGTTTCTCTGTTTCTCTCTCACACACACACACACACACCTCCTACCTGCACCCCCTGTCTGATTATTTCATCGATCAATCTTGCACACGTTTTGTAAGACCACCCTCATATCTTTACTTCTCTCAATCTCCAAAATCTCCAGCCATGGCTGTAGATACTGGCCACACATTATTATGAACAGCATGGTTTATGTTTGCTGGAAGACTGGAAAGTTCCTGAAATAACCAGTGGATCTGAAGAGGCAAGCGATCAGAAAAGATCTCTGCTGTTCTGTCATCTTAAAGTGTGACGTTGGCACACTGTTACTGTGAAGCGAGATGCTCAAAGTGACAGCAGTCCTGGTTGGGTAGATGGCTTTCTCTCCCCACATCACAACCAGGGTGTCGGCACAGGCGTCTGTTAGCTGTTGTATTGGAGCTGCAGAGCTGATGCTTTCTTCCGAGCACACTGGCTGCCCAGCAATGATGTAATAACAGTTGGAAAAGAGGTGGTGGCCGGCTTCACACGTATCAGAGGAGGCGTGTGCTCACCCTCACCCTCCTAGAGTCGGGAGCATAGGTTGTGATAGGGGGAGTGTCCTAATGGGACTTCCAAAATTGGAGGGGAAAAAAAAGTTATGAATGTAAAATTCAAAATTGATATTTAAATACAGACATATTCAGTTTATAAGCCTGTCCTCAAAACATCTGGCCCTATTATGATAGGTTCCTGTTCTGGTTCTGGGCTTGAGCAAAGAAGCTCCTCTTCGTTCTCTCTGTGCGTGCCTTCCATGAGAACAATCCCTAAAGCATCTGAGAAGATTAAAAGACACCTTATTCATTATGCAGCCATTTAACACGACTAAACCTGCTGGCATCCTCTGATCTCCCACATTTCTGACTTTAGCCCTCGTGGGGCCCTTCAGCGGCCCACTGAGACTCACTGAAGGGCCATCCAAAAACACTGGCAATCAATACTGTGAATTATCAATGAGGTTTGGGAAGAACATATGGCCTCGTGACGATCACCCACCCATTCATCAATTTAACTAAAAGCATATTAGTAAATGAGGAAAGTGAGTGTGTGTGTGTGTGTGTGTGTGTGTGTGTTTTGAGAAGACACCAGCTGTCACAACATTCTTCCTCTCAGAGGAGGAGGGGAGGGTGTTGTATTGATGATGTCACTAAAAGTAGTGGACACTCCCTGGTGCCGTGCTGGGGACAATAGAGGAGCAATGACTTTCTGACCAATGACTGCTGACCACAGTCCACAATTACAGGCCCCGCTATGTCTGTGAGGGTAACTTGGACAAGAGGGCCAGAGTACACCTCACCCAAAAGACCCTTCCAAAGCCAGAGGACAACCCCCCCCCCCCCACACACTATACTTGCTGTGACCCCGGCTGACGCACAGACTCCATGCCACCACTCTAAACTGCCTTCTGGACTATCCTGAGAGCGGTCAATATCACAATTACATGGAGGTGGTCTGGAGGGCATCGCAGGGTACAGGGTACTTTTTAACTAATGGTTAACAGACAGATGTCTGTCACTCACAAAAACACCTGGGAAACACTACTATTTCACCATTCGTCGTGTTTGCACTGGTGTCCCGAACGAGAGACCTGGACTGCTATGCACAAGAACCATATCGCCTTTAGCGACAAATCCAGGTTCCATTTGGGTTCTGACGATGGTCCACTACACACTGCCCTACCTGCTGGTGTGATGATCTGGGGTGCTGTTGCATGTCGCCCCCAGTAGTGATATGAGGGACACTAACAGCTCAGCGGTATGTGCAGGACACAGTGCAACACTTCCTTGGAAGCCCACCTACGTGTGTTCAGGATCTACAGGCCAATGTGTTGCAGAATGGCGTACGGAACCTGTATATGGAACCCTGCAGGCTAGAGATGGCCTAACAGTGTACTAGAACCCACGAGGTGCTTCTTTCAACTGGTCTTTTTCATTTTCAAAGTTCAGGGCTCGTTAAAAAATCCCACGGCCCTGCTGGAGCCTCGCCGGTGCATTATTTTTCGGTCTGTGCAGGGAAACAAATCACGCTGGGTTCTCCGTCTTAGAAACATCATTCTGAGTGAATTTTGTTCTGTGTCTCCATCTAATTTATCCCACATGTAACCCAAACAATAACAGATAACACAATATTCCAATCTAATAAGCCCACATCTTAGGCAGCATTTACCTAATGAAAGTACAGGTTTTAAGCCAGGCTGCTTTCATTTATCTGGTCTTGAATGTACAGCTGACCTTAATCCTTGCAGTGTGACTGGCCGATCTATTGGGCTATGGATTGCAAAGTGTGTGTGGCGCAAAGGCCTGCAGCTTCCAATGCTTTCACATATATAAAGTGGCCATGCATAAGAATCCCCTCTTAACCCCCACCACTCCCTCACTGGCCATCTGTGGAGCAAGCTGTCCTCTCTGCATGGTTTTGTGTGCAGACAGGGGGTGCAGGTAGGAGGTCCCGGTGTGTGTGTGTGTGTGTGTGTGTGTGTGTGTGTGTGTGTGTCCAGTTGGCATTTGGGGATCCATTGTTCACCTGCAGCTGAATGGCTTTATTACCTCCACTGTTTGCATGACTCGTGTCAGCATCTGTTCAATGTGGTTCCGGGGTTTTGGATCGGAGCTGTGAGGATGGAAGCTTGTCCCCCATCAATCAGCACCGTGCATCTGCCGGCTGTAATCGTTACGCAGTTACTCCAACCACACTGACGTGCTGTGTCCATCTTCAGGAAGAAAGTTGTACACGGAGAAAAGGGCTGGACATTGCTGGAAAACTCTCTAAACTGTTTGTATGGGTTTGTATCACACTTGGATCTGAATTTTTGAACCATTGCATTATTTCAGGTGTTGAGATCATAACCTCATGACCTCCAGTGCTGGACGTGTGGATCTGTTTATATGGTCCAGAAAACTATACGCTGTGACTGCAAGAATTTCTGACCGTGCTCAGCTGGGTTGTGTGACAGGGTGTGATGTGGGTGCCAAAGCAGCCACATCTGCGCCTTTTCAGCTATACCCATTCACGCACGCACACACACACACACACACACACACACACACACACACACACGCGCACACACACACACACACACACACACACACTCCCACATATGGCCAACTTTCTAGGGCATCCATGCAGCTGTGCTTTCAAAGTGCCCACTCCACACACTTTAATTTTCTGAGATCTGAGCTTTGTCGTTTTCCAGCGTTCTGACTGAAGTTGATCCCCCTCCGTTTTCTGAGCTGGCCAGTGCGGCAGTTTCATGTGGGCAGCGTTGCGCTGACCAGTTAAGCGTTATCCACAGTGGGTGTGGGGTTTGGTTAAAGAGTCTTAAGGCACAGGGCAGAGAGCGCTGTGGAGTGTGTGTGGGAGAGTCTAATCCCCCCTTAGCTTTAAGAATGGTTAAGGCCAAAATTAAAGGGGGCTTTGCAGTGGGCAGCTGCTGACTGACCCAGATCAGACGGAACCTTGAGCAGAACAACAGCTTCGGCACTGGAGCCAGAGAGGGAGAGAGAGAGGGAGGGAAAGAGGGAGAAAGAGATTTATGGTCATTCTTTCCCCTCCAAAACACACTCTGCTGGATTAATCAGCCACTAATTAACTCCACACGTGTGTGAGGGCGCATGTGTCTGTTGTGTGTGTATAGCTCAAGGCCTGTGCCACGTGGCATGTGGCGACTGTCAGGGTCAGGCTGCTGGTTTTAAGGGGCTCTGCAGGGCTCCTGGAGACAGAGAGACCCTCGTCCTTAATCCACACAGAGCCACGCTAGAGACCCCTGACACATGCTCCGCATTGCTGCCATGACTGGGTCGGGTGGGGCACTCACACACATCCTTTGTTTTATGGCTTTCTTTGTCTTGGTCGTACTCTGTGCACTGGCTTGGCCTTGTATTGGAGGTCCTGAAAGAACCTTATGTCCTCAGGTGTGCTCTGGACATCTGATCTGCTCCCAATGCCCATTTTATCAGCTCCACCGACCACAGGAGCACTTTGTAGTTCTATAATTCCAGACTGTAGTTCATCGGTTCTCCTCCTTTCAACCTGATCCTCAATGATCGGGACCCCACAGGACCACCACAGAGCAGCTATTATGTGGGTGGTGGGTCATTCTCAGCACTGCCAAGGCCTTAGCCAGCCGAGCCACTTCACGGAGTTCTATTGCTGTAACGATTTGATTGCATTCAGCAACAAGAGCATTAGTGACGTCAAGGTGTTGGATCAAAGGTGAGGGGTGTTATACCCCTCTAGCCCACATCTGGCATTAGACATGGTGCCAACAGGCAGTACGTCTCTACAAGGACTAGACTGTGTGTGCACTTGCACGTCTGTGTCAGCAGTGGGTGCAACTCCTAATAGCTGAATGCATTCATTAGATGGGGTGTCCACAAACATTTGGACATCAAGTGTACCTCTGCTTTTGTCTACCTTTTCCAGCTTTTCCATTTCCTTTCCCCATCGCCGCATAGGGTCTCCATTTATTCTCTGCATCTCTTTATCTCACTGTCTCTCTCTTCCTCTCTCTTTCCCTCGGTCTTGCAAAACCAATTTACGTGCTGCATGCTTGAATGAGACATACACTCATCCGCAACGCTCCTCTATTGCCTCTATCTATCTCTACTCTCTCCAGCCCCGTCTGTCTTTGCCTTTCTTGGCTCTTATTTTGTCCCTGATTTCTTTCTTGCCCTGGTTGAAGGAGTGTACAAGTGTGTTTGGATGCCCATTCTCTCTCTCTCACACACACACACACACACACACACACACACACACACACACACACACACATTTCTGCCTCTGCTCCTGGCAACACAACGCTCAAGCCTGTCCCCAGCATGCATTAATAAGAGCAAAACGAGTGCGTCTCCTTGGAGACCACATCAACCCTGTGGCCTCCGATCAAAGGTTAGCCGGAGGCTGATGTCTTCGATGTGTGTGTTTGTGTGTGTGTGTGTGTTTGTGTGTGTGTGTGTGTGTGTGTGAAACATATTATTACCAACAAAACACATGAAAATAGCTTCAGTAAAATATCTAGTATTATAAACATATCTGGAATAATATCCTTTATAAGCCACATGGCCAAAAGTCTGTGGACACCTGCTCATCCATTTTTTCTTCCAAAATAAAGGGTATCAAAAACCAGCTGGTCTCCACTCTGTTGCTGCAACGGTCTCTACTATTTGCAGAAGGCCTTCCATTAAAATCTGGAACACTGCTGAGAGGATTTGGTGGCATTCAGCCACAAGAACATGATCACAAGTGTAAATACGGTAAAAAAAGGAGAAGAAAAAAGTAGTTGAGATCTTGTGAGCTTGTCTGAAGAATGATCACCTGATTAAAAAAAAGTCCCAAGCATGTTAGGATGCTCCTCCATCACACTGTATCATTGCTGGGCAGCCAAAGCACTGTGCCCAGTTGAGAGCATGGCAAATTTTGCTCTCTCGGACTCTGGCTTCTGATGGCAGCATGACCCCACATTAGACTCTAGCCACTCTGAGCTCTCAGCTCACCTGATTTAACACTGATTTGTCATGTGGTTTTAACACTAGGCTCTCATGAGGAGAACTTTAGAGATGTTTTAATGAACACAGTGATGCACAACGTGTTGTAGGAATATTTTTTGCATTTAACAGGCTCATGTGCTGCTCCTCTTGAGTGTCCACACACATTTGGACACAGTGTATTTGAGACAATAGAGGATAGAGACCTCTTGCATGCAGGTAGCCCTCAGGCGACACAAACACGACACATGGTGTAACATTTGGTTTCCATCTAACAGCTAAGAGCAGATCTGGTTTGCTTTGATGTTTGCACTTGAGGAGAAGACAGTAAAACATCACAAACACTGCAAAAGGGTTTAGCCCTGGAGCAGAAGCCTAACGCAAACCACATAACGCTGCAGTTCAGCTCTGAACACGGCAGAGAACATACATGTTTACATCTATAGAGATTTCAATACACTTATGGACTTAAATGAACTAAAATCAACATGTTACACAGGTGTCCATACTGTACACTACTGGTCAAACCTTTTAGAACCCATATTGGGTGTTCTAAAACTTTTGACCGGTAGTGTACATATATTAGGCTGTGGCATGTCGTTAATCAAAAGATCCCATCACGGCACGATGACTGTCTGAAACTGATTTGTTTTACTGGTTTACAATATACCACGACATTATGACCACCTCCTTGACCACCTCGCTGTCCATTCCATCAGCTTTACTGACCACACAGGAGCACTTTGTGGTTCGATAATTAGGCCGCTGTCCCTTTGTTTCTCTGCACACCTCCTAGAAACAAGGTGGTCATAATGTTGTGGTTGATTACAAACCAGTAAAAAACCAATTTCAGGTGGTCATTGTGTTGCGATGTGGTCTCTTGATTAACCACACACCACCGAATATAGGGGGTTCTAAAACTTTTGAGCGGTGGTGTATTTCGGTGTGTGCTCCACTCTGACCTCCACTTTTGCACGACTTTCATGTGCGCAGTACAAAGTGAGCCCTGTGCCCTGCTGTAATATCTCGGGCCTTTGATGAGAGCCACTGGAGCGCAAATAAAGCGGCTGCAGGAGGCCCCGTGTTTACACGGACGGGGCCGGCCCCGCCCCGTACCACGCTGGCTTTGAGGGCAGCTAATGACAAGTCATGAGCTGTAGCTTTGCATGAGAAGCCCAAGCCCTCTTCCTTCCTTCTCCTCCTTCTCAGAGGAAGGGCTGAACGAAAGAGTGAAAGGTTTTTGGGGAGAACCGTACAATTCTCTAGTACCCTGTTGGGCAGGTCATGGAGGTACAGGTTCCCTACGGCATCCTGCAGGATGCACATTTGCACGACCGATGTTGCAGCTGGGCCTGTAGATCCTGCTCACTCACAGGATGCCGAAGCTGGTGTTGCAGTTGGTCTCATAAATGCTCAATTGGCGATAAATCTGGTGGAGACATTCCTGGAAAACCCTTGTTGCTGTTTGTGGAAGAGTTGGAAGGGGTGACCTGATCAGGCTCTCCAGATGGTCCCACCAGCAGTTTGGGCCAGGTGTTGCTCCACAGCAACGCTCACCACAAGGCCTCCATACACAATCCCAAACAGAAACCGAAGACAGTGCTAAAGACAACGTGGTTCTAGTGGTGCACGCTGTGTCCCACTGATCCCATCCCCTCCTAACAGCTTGGTCAGAAGATGCTAGATGGTGGACAATCCTGTTTCTCTCAGTCCGATGATTCTCAAAGTCTGTCAACTAGGCGAGATGTTTTCGAGAGCGTAATAAAGGCAGCGAGAGTCGACGATCTCTCATCAGGAGGTACACTACCTAAAAGTAGCCTCTGATGGGCTTTTTAAAGGGCACAATTACATTGGCACAATGGGGGTGGTCACACAGTGGTCAGCACCTACCTAAAGTGTGCAGCGCAAGTACAACATACAACGGGCATGGCTTAAAGGTTCTACTGCTAACATCTTGGTACCACAGGACACCTCTAGATGTGCCAATCATCAGGTTTTTCAGACACATCACATGTGTTGATGTTGGAATGTATTTGATGTTCCTGTAAAGAACTTGGAGATGGATGATCCAGTGACTCCAGCAATGAGACCCGGTCCAGTGCCCCTGGGTCTAGGGCACAGCTGCGGCGGGTGTCAGACAGATGGGCACTCGCACTGCCCCGGAGCCCTGAACTCTTCTAGACGGCAGATGATAGACACATCATCCCTCTCTCTATCTCTTTCCCTCCATCTACATCCACTCACCAGTCTAATTAGAAGAGAAGACGCGTAAACAAAAGGAAGGAGAAGAGATGGAAAGAGAAGGGAGGAGAGAAGGGTAGGAGGGGAGAAGAGAAGATGAAGAGAGAAGAGACGAGAAAAGAAGAGATGAAAAGAGAGAAGAGGAGAGGAGAGAAGAGGAGAAGAGGCTAACTGCTGCCTGCAGCCTCTGCGGCTCCATCAGTGTGCAGTGATGTGGGGACAATGAGAATATCACTCTTGGGGGAAAACACATGAGGCAGCGCAGAGCAATGAGGCCCGGGAACACACTCTCTCTCTCTCTCTCCCTCCCTCCCTCCCTCCCTCCCTCCCTCGCTCTCTCTCTCTCTCTCTCTCTCTCTCAGTGCTGGAGGCACACTAAAGCTCAGAGGAGCTCTGAGTCTGCATTATAACACAAACAACAGCAAACCAATCAGGAGCTTCCGGTTCATCAAGACTTATTTGAGGGATCTGAAGGCGTGGAAAGCCTCTCTAAATTCAGGGCATGTTTTCTGTTCGTGGCTCGGTGTGTGTGTGTGTGTGTGTGTGTGTGTGGCTGGAGGGAGGAGGAATTCCAGCACGCAGGAATGTGCAGAAATAGCCACGCCAGAGATGACAAACCTGCCATCCAGCGAGAAGAACGCCTGCAACATAACACGATAACATGTTCATACACACAAACGTCTGCAGCTGCATTCCCTGCGCATGCGTGATCCTCACCTCCGTGGTCCACTCAGGTCCCAGTGCACATATATACAGTATATATACACACACATCCAGACGTATGTAAACACACTCCAATAACCTATATTTAAAACATACTACTAAACATGTTTTAGTTAGTAGTAACTTCAGGCTCCTGCAGATGGCGCTACGTGAGGATGATCAGATGGAAACACCTGCAGGGTGTGCTACAGGATACATCGCCTGAGAAGAGGAGGTTTAGCGCACTGAAAACGCAGGGTGACTGCAGTGCTGAGAATGACCCACCGCCCACATAACAGCTGCTCTGTGGTGGTCCTGTGGGGTCCTGATCATTGAAGATCAGGGTGGAAGGAGGAGAATAAAGTCTGCTGAGAAACAGATGAACTACAGTCTGGAATCATAGAACCACAAAGAGCTCCTGTGTGATCAGAGGAGCTGATTAAAGTTCTAAACACTGAGATGCACCAGCTTTGTAGATCATTATTATCACAGGTTTCTGGGTGAGTTCTGGAAACCCCTGCAGGTCCAAGAGACTGAAGCACTGTATATCCAATGAAAGGTCAAAGACAGGTTCATTCGTTCTCTGCTCACGCTCCTCATCCCTACCTCCCTTCCTCCAGTAAGACCCGGCCCTGCAGATAAGCTTTCACACACTCTTCCTCCTCCTGCTCATCATTCCTCCTCCCTCCTCCACTGTGCAGGTGAGCCCGCGACTCTCCGGGGATTACACATTTACTTTCTGAGCAGGCGGCGCAGCAGACCAATGGCAGAATCTTAATCAAGTCTCTCTCTCTCTCTCTCTCTCTCTCTCTCTCTCTCTCTCGCTCTCTCTATCTCTGTCCAGCCTGGCTCTCTCATCAGCATCCTCTGCAAAGTTAAAACAGGGCCATCAGAGGCAGCTGATAAGCAGGCTAAACTCCCATCCCCAGAAGGGACAGCTTCAAAACCAACTGCCCTTCCCCACCTACTGCCCCAAACACCTCCATGCCAGTGCACCTCCCTTGACTGCTACACAACTGGCAGCGATTCACGGCGTCATACTGAAGACTGCAGGGCATGTAAACCCACAAGAGCCCAGAAGCAGTATTGAATATTAAACACCTGAATTAATAAACTCATTAAAGAGTGCTTAAGAGGCCACATGACATCATCTGTGAATATTTAAATTTGTCCTCCACATTTCACACAAACACACTAGTGAATTCACACGCTAGGTGAGAAGTGAGCACACGTGTCCGGAGCAGTGGGCAGCCCTGTCCACAATGCCCAGAGAGCAGCTGGGGACTTAAATGCTTTGTTCAAGGGCACGTAAGTCGTGTCCTGCCAGTTCAGGGATTCAAACCAGCAATGTTCCAGTCCCAAGGCTGGTTCTCCAACCACCAGGCCACGGCTGGGCCACAGACGTACCATATATGTCTCAACCACAACGCCATATTTGGTCATTTCATTGTAGGAACTGGGTCAGAACCGGTTAAATGTAATATATTACATTCTACGAAGGTGTTTGAACAGTGAAATGGGTTGGAACAGATGCCAGGCTTTATGCCAGTGCTTTAAAGGGCACTGAGCAAATAAGGATGGTACTCCTGAGTCCAGATTCATGTCAAATCAGTCATTTCTTTTCCACACGAGATAAAAAAACGACACGTTTGGACTGTTTTACAACTGTTTACAACTTTTTTTTGATGGTACAGAGAGAGTTAAGTGCCGAGAACGTTACCAGAACCCAACCCCAGCACTCAGTGCCAGTTTAAAGCAGTGAACTCAACTCACTCCAGCTCCTTTTCATCCCACCACTTATGGCTTTATTTGCTCAAATAGGTCAATGTGCAAACAGAGCTCTTATTGCCACATCCCTCTGGTTAACGTGTAACCACGCAACCGGGAAGAACGTCGTGAGGATATAGAGTTAGGAAATTCTACCCCTGTCCTCGTGTCCTATTGTACATTATAAAGAGTTAAAAGGGGAGAAGACAAAAGGCTTTGGGGCCGAGTGTTCCGCTTTATTCAGGCTGCAGATACGTGTTATAAGCGCTGATGCTCCTAAACTGGGTGACTGTACTGTTTATTTTTGCTGGACCCCCACGTGAGTCAAACAAGAATAGTCAATGTCCATAACCGACTGACCCCCTATCGTGAAAACACACATTCACAAGAGCTTCAAGGGACATCCTGTGGTGCAGGAGGCGCCATTTTGGTGACCAGCAATATCAACACAAACATTTGCTTTCTGTTTCCAACAATTGCGGAGGACAAAGTGGAAGCATCGACGTTCTCCCATTAACCCCTGAACCACAGTTCGCACAGTCCGCTAATGACATCCACGGTGATGATCTCGATCTTCACTTCACTACGGAACACTTGGAGAAAGAAGAAACTGCCGCCTGTCAGTGGAGCGTGCTGGAGCTTTGGACGTCGCGTGCCGCCACACCCCGTGTAAAATCTTCTTTGATCTGACACCGGCCCCAGTTGCTCCGGCTGCCGCGGCCTTGCCTTTTGCTCAATTAGACCCCCGCATCCAGTCTTAGTGACCCCCCCCCCCCCACTGCAGCCCGTGGGGCCACCCGCTGCCATGCCACAGCTGAGCTGACTCTAACCCCCCTCTGCCTCATTTTACTCTTTCGCGCTCAATGAAAGGGTGCTTTAGAGGCCAGTGAGGCACTAGGAACAGAGAAGAATCATCAGCTGAGTTCTTCCAAAAATGAAATAAAGACATGCAGATTCACAATTTCGTTGAGGGCATGTCAGTGCAAACGGCTTGATACTCCTTCCTGGGATGTGTGTGTGTGTGTGTGTGGTATGTTTAAGTGTGTGTGTGTGTGTGTGTGTGTGTGTGTGTGTGTGGTATGTTTAAGTGTGTGTGTGTGTGTGTGTGTGTGTGTGTGTGTGTGTGTGTCCATCATCCTGGCTCTCAGCATGTACTCCTTATCTTGTAATGAGAAAGTGGCAGGGGTAAGAGGTGGGGGGTGTAGTGTTCTCCCAGAAGGACAACTCTAGAGGACATTTAGAGAGTAAATTCCGTCGGTCCTCCATTTGAGACCTTCTAGTTAAACCAGGAACAGGAAAATAGTTCACAGTGATAGAATGGAGACTCCAGGAATGATGTGAAATGATGCCCAGCTCTCGTCATCATCTGTAGTGTGATATGGAGTGTTTACAAGAACAAAGTGGGGACACTGAGAGAACATTCTGGGAGTCTCTAAGAGCAGTGGAGCAGGGCGTAGGCTGGACAGAGGGTCAGAAATTGTGTAAGCACTAAACTGTGAGCTGTACCATGACGCTAGAGCCCCGAGGACCGTCGGCATTGATCCGCTCTCCCCTCCTCCACCCTGTCCAACCCCTGGCCTTCAGCCTTCAGTACTGATCAATGAGACAGGGCTCAGCTCCAATCGCACTGTCTGTTCAAAGCCAAGCTGTCCATGTGTCCTTTCCTTAGTTCTTCCAGTTGATTGTGTGTTTGGGAGGAGTTCAGTGCCCAGTCTCTTACACAAGGCTCTTCCTCGTTCCTAGTTCTCGCACTAACAAGGAATGTTTTGCGCTGCACAGAACGCCAAAGTACGTAAGTTCTATTAGGGTGATGGTGGTGTGTGAGTGTGTGTTGCGCTGGCACGAGTGGATCAGACACAGCAGTGCTGCTGGAGTGCTTCAACACTGTGTCCAGAGACACCTCTGTTTCTAGTCTGGTTTGTGTTGGTCATCCTCGAGTCCTTGGCTGGACATTGTCTGATTGGTGGACTGTTCTCGGTCCAGCAGTGACACTGAGGGGTTTAAACACTCCAGCAGCTCTGCTGTGTCTGATCCACTCGTACCAGCAACACACACAAACACACCACCACCATGTCAGTGTGACTGCAGTGCTGAGAATGACCCACCACCCACATCATATCTGCTCTGTGGTGGTCCTGTGGGGTCCTGATCATTGAAGATCAGGGTGAAAGGAGGAGAATAAAGTCTGCAGAGAAACAGATGAACTACAGTCTGGAATTATAGAACCACAAAGAGCTCCTGTGTGGTCAGAGGAGCTGATAGGATGGACAGTGAGAGTAGAAATAAGGAGGAGGTCATAATGCTATGGCTGATATGTATATAGAGATCTCGCCTCTTGACTGGACTGAGTGTCAGAGGGGACGCAGCTGCACTTCTCCTCTACTGTCCTCCCTTAATCATTTCACTTCATTTCATTCACTCCCAATGATGCCCCGTCCCCCCAGCATATGGCTCAGCGTCCACGACTACAGTATGGAGTCCCCGATGATCAGACAGGTCCCCTGGAAAGCTCTTATTCACCCTGTAGCCCACCCCTCCGCTCACCAACGTCCACGGTCACCACTACTGCAGACGTCTGCATTATTTATTACTGTATGTTTCATTCCCTCTATTCCTATCCCTCCACCCTGCACGCTTTCTTCCATTCTTTCTGTCTCTCTTACTGGTCACACTCTTCCTGACTTCATCAGCACAGCCTTCAGTATGTTGGGGTGTGTGTGTGTGTGTGTGGGGTGCAGGGGGGTTTTGTGACATGGTGGATCACCATCCTGGAAAGTGGGCTTTAGAAAATGAGTGAATTGTGGCCATGAAGGGATGCACATGGTCAGCAAAAATCCTCTTGGAAAGCCTGTTGATAGCTTGGTGTTAATGAAACCAAATGTGGGAAAAGAAAACACACCACTACACTATAGGTGTCCTGATGTTTTTCATTTGTGACCCACACGTGTTATCCGTATGGTATTGTGAGAAGCAAAATCACACCGATTCGGGAATATCGTACTGTATTGCGACTCTAAACAGCCATATTTGAATGGTGGCCTGCTGGTGAGGGAACCAGCCTTGTGACTAGAAGGTCGCAGGTTCGAATCCCTGACCTGGCAGGACATGAAGTGCCCTTGAGCAAGGCACTGAACTCCATATCTGCTCCCTGGGCGCTGAGGAAAGTGCTGCCCACCGCTCGGGGCACGTGTGCTCAGTGCCTCCTGGTGTGTGTGTCCCCAGTGTGTTTACTCAGTGCAGCACTGCAGCAGATTTTCATCAAATTACCATAAATTTAAGACTTAACTATTAAAACCATCTTTCATTAACTAGCTTCAAAAGATAAATAATAGGTTGATGATTGCAAGGTCCTGCCTGGGTCTTGTTGCCAGCATTCAGGTGTGTGTGTGTGTGTGTGTGTGTGTGTGTGTGTGTGTACTCGTCTGTTCACATGCACATTGCTCCTACCTTTCCCAATGTCTTGGAAGAGTCCCAGCCTCTTTTCTCCATGGAGGGGGGGATCTGGTAAACGTCTTGTTTCTGATTCAGAGAGGGGGGCACTTGGTACACATCTTGCCCAGGACATGGGCCTCCAGCTGCCGGTGGCACCTGGTACACTTCCTGTCCGGGAGTGCCCATGGATGGGGGCACCTGGTAGATCTCCTGTCCAGCTGGATGGTATTTACCGTGGCCTTGTTTCTGTGTAAGGGCAGGAGCTTTGGGCTGGGGCTGCGGGGTCTGAGGGCCTGTGGGAACTTGGTACAGACTGGAGGGAGAATTTTTGCCATGGCTGGGGGGCAGCATGTAGACGGAATCAGGGTTACCTGGGGTTGGGGGGCTGGTGCAGGTGTAGGCAGGGTGCATGGCGGTGTACTGCGCGGAGGGTGAGGGTTTGGTGTAGGCGCTGACGGGCAGGCTGGTCTGGGGGGTGGGGGATTGCTGCTGCTTGTCGTACATGCCCACCAGGATCTTGAGGCGATTCCCTGGCACGATGCCCTGGCGCCCGTGCAGTGAGCAGAGCCACCAGCCATCCAGACCCTGCGTGTCCCGCTCCAGAACTGTCATAATGTCGCCTTTCCGGAAGGACAGCTCATCCGGAGACTCGGCCACGTTGTCGTACAGGGCCTTGGCCAACACGTTCTGAAAGAGAGAGGAGAGGGGGATCAGCTACATTATAGGGGGAGAAGGGACTTTTGCAAGCCATTGTGTGTCTGTGTGTGTAAGTACAATGATCCACACACACACGCAGTAAATGATCTGGTAGTCCAGTAGAAGGACTCCATCTGTACCCAGTACTAAAAGAGCCACCCACAAGTGCTGCCAGCCTTTTACCCTAAACAAATATTTGCTCTTAGGCCCCTTTTAGAACAGCCCCTCCACCATCCCTGCGCAGAAGGGAATAGTAGAGCCTGGCACACACAGCCCTCGTCTTTATGCAGCAACTTAATAAGACCCGAAATAGCCAATAGCATTCTTTCACAGTTCTCGGGGTAAATGACCAGAGTAGGACTGGTTAATTGTAAGGAGGTTCCACTTCTAGATTAATGACCAGATTTTCTATTGTCCAACACTCTCTCTCTCTCTCTCTCACTCCCTCTCTCTCTCTCTCTCTCTCTCTGCAGCAGACAGGCTTTGTATTGGGGAGTAGGAGTGTCCAGCTCATTTGTGAGAAGAATAGGTGTGCAGGGCCTAGACAGCCAAAGTCAGGGAGTGGGAGGCGTGAGCTGCAGAGAACACAGTTCCACTGCTCCGTAGCGCAATGCTGGGAGTGCTGTATACCCCTCTAGCCCACGCCTGGCATTAGGCATGTGACCACTAGGATCAGGTTTATCTGCTCAGTACTTCTCTACAGGGACAAGACAAGCTGGCTGTGCATTTGCACACCTATGTCAGCAATGGGTGCGACTTGAAGCAGCTGACTGCATTGGAACCGTGTTCAAAACGTTCTCAAAAGTACTCGGGTAAGCCCTCGAGCGTGGGCTCTCGCAACATCACTACCATAATTACAGCGCAATCCCGGCATCGTTCATGAATATTCATATCATATATGAGTTCAATCAGCTCACTGTCTCACTGCACACACGCATTGCAGCACAGTGTGCCTCTATCTCTCTCGCCCTTTATTTTCACTCTCTTTCTCTTCCACCCATCGCACGTCCCTGCTTCACACCGACACATATACAGTACATATACCCTGCTCATTATCTCTCTCTCTCTCTCTCACACACACACACACACACACACACACACACACACACATTCACTTGATACCACAGTGAGTGTCAGTATCAGTATATGAGTCACTATGCGTGTGCGCGTGTGTGTGTGAAGACTGTTTTGAGACTGGCAGGGCCGTGATAAATGCTGGGTCTGTGTGTTGCGTTGGAGGAGAGCAGGGCAGCACTAAGCCCGTGTCTCGCTGATGAATGCCCTGCTTGTGTCGCCAGTCTTGGGGACAGTCACTGTAGTATCTCCTTTAGGCCAAGCCTGGAGACCCACACAATAAACCAGAAAGGCTTACTGCCGACTAGCAGCTGGCTGAGATGTCACCCTACGGGCCTGGCGCATGGACGCACACACACACACACACACACACACACATTCACACACACACAAATGCCAAAATAATGAGAAGCTCTCAAGACTAGTTGAAAGAGCTCATTGACTCAGTGGGCTTTCTCCATGGAGACGGCTTAAGCCAGTCTGAAAGCTTCTGCACAGGAATTTCAGGTGCAATCAGGTGCTTTTTTTTTTTTTTTTTTTGTGCCACTTCAGACTGCACGAGGCATTACTGAGGAAATCGAGACACACCGCTGAGATGCCGGCACGAAAAACTACTGATGCATTTCCAAGAAAGGTCTACTGCAGGGGTTCCCAACCTTTTGCAAATCGCAGCCTACTTAACCACCACAAAGTCTTACGTGTCCTGCATGAAAATTGAATCGACTTCATTTAATCTTTAAAAAAAATTTTTTTTTTTAATTTTACCAAACTAAAAGTTGCAATACGTTTGACAGTGTTGTTGCTGAACGGAACGAGTTAATCGAGCTCTGTAGGTCACACGGACGGGTCACAGCAGCATTTCATAGAGTTTATTTGACGTTTTTTAACAGAACCTGCACTTTATTAATGGTGCCTTAGCACGTTGGAGGCTTGCTGCAGCAATTCCGGGTCTTTCGGCCAGTGACACCTAGCAGCACCAGTGGTGTTTCACCGTCCACATGCAGGTCAAGCGTAGACACACGGACAGAGCAGTAAACATGCACTGGAAGCTCCATTGGAATTTAAATTGGGATTGATTTCAGAGGGAAATGGGTGAATTTTTATGTGCATTTATTTGCTGAAGGGTGGGGTGAGACAAGTCCTGTAACTTGTCGTGTGTGTATCATGTCTGTAGGTTACTCTGATCCTGAGATATGAACTGCCCACAAAGTGCAGATCTGAGATTCTAAGAGGGAACGAACGTCGAATTGTCCATCATTGTCCTAACTTTGATCTTACCAAGCGATAGTTGCTCATTTTCCACGGGTGGAGGTGAAGCCCAGCACCAGGTCCTCACTGCCGTATTCCCCTTGTTCTGGTTTCTCAGCCTGAGATATAATATCTGTCAAGTTATGTTTGTTAAAATATCTATACTTATCATTTTTGGCCGACGGCCCCCGATCAGCACCGCTGTGGCCCACTGGGGGGCTGCGGTCCACAGCTTGAAAACCACTGGTCTACGGAAAACCAGCAACTCCAGTTTAAAGTGGAACCATTTAGACCCCATGGGCAGCTTCTGCAATCTGAAAAAACTATTTCCTGTAAGCGTCTCCCCTTTTCCTCGTCTCACTCGTTTCTCGGTCTGTCCATCTTGTCTTCTGTCCATACAGGGCCGCTCTGTCGGGAAAAATCCACCCTGCCAGGAAGACGAATCCTCCGGAGACCTGACGGGATCACTAGAAGTTGAACTTTGCCTGCTTTATAAAAGTATGCCAAGGTCCTCTATGTCCCTCACACACACACACACACACGGTTCCCATGCACTTTCTGTCTCGCTCTCTCCGACTCTCTCTCTCCCGCTCTGTGTCCACAGGAAGTGCTCGATGGATGATTCATGTAAATTTCTGATTGAGGGTGAGTCAACGACACACTGACTCCCAGAGCACTCCTGCTTGTTCTGAACAGACGGTGTACACAACGACACAGACACACTGACTCACCGCCAAGTTAGACAGTGTTGGGCTACTATCGTAAATACACCAATAATTACATCGTCAATTTATTGAATTCAAATTTATTTACACTCACCAGCCATAACATTATGACCTCCTCCTTGTTTCTATACTCACTGTCCAGTTTATCAGCGGCACTGACCGTACAGGGGCAGTGAGTGTAGTTCATCTGTTTCTCTGCAGACTTTATTTTCCTCCTTCCACCCTGATCTTCAATGATCATGACCCCACAGGACCACCACAGAGCAGATATTATGTGGTTGGTGTGTCATAGAAGTGATTTGACCACTGGTACTGTTCTCTAAAGTTCTCCAAATGGTCTTTCCTTTGGGAGACGTTGAGTCTCAGTGACACTTTATTTCTAATGAGATAGTCGTACTGACCAATATATACACACAGCATTGGCCGAAAAGCTCAAAGAAGCAAGTTCTGGACACCGAAGATCCCCCAGATGATCAGCTACAACCAAGGAATGAGAAAAAGTGGACAAGACTTGCAATGAACTACAGCGCAACTTATTTCACCACGGTGACCATCACCGTGAAAATGGCCAGGCCAAAGGCTTCAGCGGTCCCGACACCAAACTTCATTATACTCAGGAGACAAGAGAAAAAGAGGGAGAATAAAGAGGAGGAGGAGAAAGAGCAGGAGGAGGGGCGAAGGAGCGGAAGAGAATGGGAAATTCATCATCTGAGGGACTAAAAGTTCATCCATTTGCATTTAAAAGGGTCACGATCAAGAGAGGGGCACGAAGTTAACGATGGGGGAGAAGAGGGGGGTTTCGGAGAAAACGCAAAGAGAAAGGGAAAGAGGTGAGAGAAGACCTGAATGGAATTTTTAAAAATGTTCCACCGGATACAGAGAGAGAGAGAGAGAGAGAGAGAGAGAGAGAGACAGAGAGAGAGAGAGAGAGAGAGACAGAGAGAGAGAGAGACAGAGAGAGAGGGAGGAAAGAGGGATGCAGAGTTGTGGAAAGAGGGAAGGAAGGGGCTGTGCTGTTCATTCAGACATGGTCACTGAACAGGAAATAATGTGGCAGCTGGTGGAGCGCACTTAGTGCAGACAGGTCAATGAATGGGAAAGCATGGAGCAAAAGAGCAGTGTGTGTGTGTGTGTGTGTGTGTGTGTGTGTGTGTGTGTGTGTGTGTGTGTGTGTGAGCACTGGTGGGGGGGAGAGCAGCTTTTGTCTTCTACCTTTACATAGAACTAACATTAGTAAAGTCAGCAAAGTGTGTGTGTGTGTGTGTGTGTGTGTGTGTGTGTGTGTGTGTGTGTGTGTGTGTGTGTGTGTGTACATAAGCCCCAGGGTAAAGGAAGGGCACAAGAGTTCACCCTGCTCTTTCAACTATTCGGAAAGTAATCGAGTCCAAAGAGAAAAAGTACAATTATTTGAAGCACAGAAATAAAAGATTTCGTTCAAAGGTTAACGAGTTAAAGAACAGCAGAACACACACGGCAGAGGTTTGAACACACGGGTGATGTTTACGTGGCTCTATATCTCCATATTCATTAGTGAAGATCATGAGCATAAGAAGGGACGCACATCCTCATTACAGTCTGCACTTCTGACACCAAAGTGGAAGCAAACCTCCTAAACTAGAGTCAGTATCGCTGACCGGTGCTCGATAGTGAGAACCATTTGGGAAGAATAAGTTGCTACACAATCTCACTCACATTCCCAGAACATCTGAGCACTTTTCTGCTTTTCCAGGAGTATCACATACAGAAGTGGTGTCTCTCAGTACGGCGTCGGGTTTAACGCAACGCCAGACGTCTCTGCATGGAGGTGTAGAGGTTCCTAATGGTGTCCTGTGATGATCCATCCCATGCAGCTTGAATGTTCTCCCTCAGTTCTGCAGATGGTGTGGTAGGGGTGGAGTGTTGATAGAGCGTCCAATAGTGTCCCACACATTTTCAATCAGGGACAGGTCTGGAGATGAGACCGACCATGGCGTAGTACCTGTGTCTTCAAGGCGAGATCTTGAGACGGCAACAGTGTGTGGAATAGAGCACCGGAGTGTGTGTTCGGAGGTAGAACCACTGGTTGCAGAACCTCAAAGTGAGTGTAATGAAGACCAAAGGTGATCTGACATCATATGAAAAATGCCCTCCACATCACACAACGCCTGGACATGTGATAAAGCATTTATCTTCGCACTGACCACAGTTCCTCCACACACATATCCATTGGTCGTCTCCACCAAGACAAAAGCAGGAGTCTTCTCTGAAGATGACTCCATGACATCTTCATGCAGCTAACGGTTGATTCCTTCTGGGTGTGACCGTTTTTAAAAACTAGATTAAAACACTCACTGTCCACTCTATCAGACACTCCTACCGAGGGTCTCCACCTTGTAGATGTAAAGTCAGAGACAGAAGCTCATCTGTTTCTGCACAGTTTGTGTTGGTCGTCCTCTAGTCCTTCATCAGTGCTCACAGGACGCTGCCCACAGGACGCTGTCGGCTGGACGTTTCTGGTCGGTGGACTGTTCTCGGTCCAGCAGTGACACTGAGGGGTTTAAACACTCCAGCAGCACTGCTGCGTCTGATCCACTCGTACCAGAAACACACACTAACACACCACCACCATGTCAGTGTGACTGCAGTGCTGAGAATGACCCACCACCCACATAATAGCTGCTCTGTGGTGGTCCTGTGGGGTCCTGACCATTGAAGATCAGGGTGAAAGGAGGAGAATAAAGTATCAGAGAAACAGATGAACTACAGTCTGACTTGAGGCTGAACTGATATGTTCAGCTGCACCATATCAAACTGAATTCTGAACTTTGGGAATATTTACACTCTTCCATCTGCCATGAGAGCAAACACCACCTCAACCATCAACAGCTATAATGGCTTCAAAGCAGATGGACGCAGCACACAACCCAGCATTGTCTGTGTTCTTCACGGCACCTGAGCCCGGCCGGTGGAGCGCGGTTCAGGGGAATGTTTTCTCCTGCATGCTGTGTAGCCAAAACAGGGAACAGAGGGTTACAGACCAGTAGCCTCAACACGGAGAGCTGCTGGCATCTGGATTCTGGGCTGGCGTTGTAATTTGTGAGGATTTGCAGAGGGGTAAGAAGGAGTTAAGAGGAGCAGCAATGAGGCAGTGATTAGAGTGAGGTTTAACTGAACACATGCTCTGTTATCAGACAGTGAGATCAGCCTGGACGGACAGTCGTCATGCTCTGAAACACTCCGCGAGCTGGGAGATGGCACTGAGTCAGACACAGATGGGTGTTTTCGCCCTTATCGGCCGAAGAGTGTGTGCTGTGTGACGCACGTGCATACAAAGCACACACCTGAGAGCTCCAAGCACCAAGTTCAAAAAAGGTCAGGCCGAACAGAACAACCTATGGCAAGGTCATGATTACAGCTGCAAACACCAGCCTAAAGCCCACGTAAAGGGCTCGCGTGGGTCTTGGACGGGCACGTTCAGCTGGTTATGCCATTTTATTTCTCCAGTTTAATCCTTTATAATCTCTGGGTGGGCTTACGTACCAAAAGTTTGCGGACACCCCTTCGAATGAACGCATCCTGCTACTTAACATGAACCTATTGGTATCATGCCATTGGCACTAATCCAGGGGTGGGTTATAGGGGTTTAAAGCCCCCCAGCCTTGGGCTGTGAAACTGGAGCACTGGAACGATGGTGCTCCATCCGATACAATCAAATTCTCACAGCTATGCTCCAAAATCTAGTAATTATAATTAATATTGCCCTTGACTTTGGAGCAGGTGTCCTGATACTTTTGTCCATGTGCCATATGCCATATGATGAAACCCCTTTCACTCGATGGTGGGGGGGGTCAATATTTGTCTCCAGGTCTACTATGTGACTGGTCAGGGTCAAAATTTCACAGACGCCTCTTTACAACCCCGTTATTTGGCCCTAGTTTTGTCTTAGACGTCGGGCTCTGAAGTATTTTGATGAGCTCTGCTCTGATCACTGTGACGGATGAGTCATAACTTCATTTCCTGATCGCAGGAGGACAGAAGACCACTGTTGGGCCGCTAAAATGCCACTTTTCGTCCCTTGTTTCGCACCAACTGTCCAATTCACTTGTTTTTTTCTTAGCGTCCAGCAACAATTCCAACTTAATCATTTTACGTCAGACCATTATTATTCTATTCTTTTTCTCGGAATTGTGTCCTCGTCTTCGTTCTGTATATTGCCTCGTGTGGGTTTTGCGAGGGTGGACAAGCAGTGGCACACAGTGAGTGGGGAGCCAACCTTATCCAGCCAGTGGACGAGGACTGATATATGCTGGTTTTCTGGGTTGTATTGATCTTCCCAGTTAATACCGCCTAACAATTACCAGCCAGTCCAGCCAAAAAGTAACTTACCGTATTTTCTGGACTATAAGCCACACCGGACTATAAGCCGCGCCCTGGAAAATAACATATATAAGAAGAAAAAGCTGCGCCTCATAGTCCGGAAAATACGGTAATCAAAACAGGGCTGCATTACGGAACCTACACTACTTTCGCTCGACTGGGGGTGGCAGATTAGTATTTATCTACACTGGTCACTAGGTGACACTGGTCAGGGTCAAAAATATACCTATTTACAACCCCGTTATTTGGTCCTTCGTGTACTTCAGTGGTCACATGCATCAACCAACGACGAGGGAAATGGAAACGAGCTGTATCTCGATGGCGTCTCCGATTAGACGACTGCGACGGGCAGTGAAGCTCTCTTTTCTACGTGTATGAACTGGACGGACTGCACAGAGAGGAGAGAGGGATGTCTAAAATAAGCTGGACGAGGGGCAGAACGCTGGAAATAGAGCAAAGCGTATTTAGGGAGAAATCGTTCGCTATCAGAACGCGGTACGCCACAGTCGGCCTGAGCTGCTTAAGGCGAAGAACAATAGCGGCCTGCTCTAGATTCCAGAATTTATGGGCTGCGTTTGCTACAGGCAAGACCCAGCTTGCACTAACAACACGCCACCAGAGAAAAGGCAAAAAGTGCAGGAGGCATGGAATTAACTGCTGGTGTTCGCTACGTTTCCACACTATATGTCCTAATGTTTGTGGACACTCCTTCTAACGAATGCATTCATCGCTGGCACCCACGGCTGATAAAGATGTGCAAATGCACACAAGAAGACAGCTCGTCTTGTCCCCGTAGAGAAGTACTGAGCAGGATCCTCAGGAGCAGATACACATAAACCCCTCAGTGTCACTGCTGGACCGAGAACAGTCCACCAACCAGACATGTCCACCGGCAGCGTCCTGTGGGCAGCGTCCTGTGAGCACTGATGAAGGACTAGAGGACGACCAACACAAACTGTGCAGAAACAGATGAGCTTCTGTCTCGGACTTTACATCTACAAGGCGGAGACTCTCAGTAGGAGTGTCTGATAGAGTGGACAGTGAGTGGACGCAGTGTTTAAACACTCCAGCAGTCCTGAGAATGACCACTGAACAACAGGGTGAAATGAGGTATGCAGAAAAGTATGCAAAGACAATAGGCTTAATTGAGGAATTGTGTGTGCACGTGTGTGTGTGTGTGTGTGTGTGTGTGTGTATGTGTTTGAACACAATTCCCTTCACAAGTCCAGGCACATTGCTTTGCTCCTACTTGCCAGCGGTCCACTTACTGGAGCATTCCTCAGCTCCCACTCACCTCTTCCATTACCCACATTCCACCCTGTCCGAGAGCCCTCTTACAACATACAATAAAGCCCTCACACACCTGGCATCAACGTCACACACCCAACGAGCCCCACTGAAGTAAGCCATGCACACAATCCAGACAAAACCAAAGACACCCAAACAGTGGCCTTCACAGTCTCTCCTCAGCTTCCAAATCCTGGAAAACAAGCAAAAACACACTCCCACACACACCGACACAGACTCGCGAAAAGAGAGCGATCTCGTCTTCCTTCAGGCGACAGAAAAGGAACAAAGCCTGCTCTCCAGGCCCTCCTTCCTGGTTAGGTGAGGGTGAGCAGAGTGTCACTGCTGAGAAAACAGCTCCAATTCTTGTAGCTTCAGGCTGTAGTCAAGTGCTGGCTTGCTGCCCATCGGCCGCGGTCTTACTCGACTGACACGTCGCTTGTATATGGTCACAACATATCCCTGTAATCCTTTAAAAACAGGCTTTGCAATGTAGAACATAGATACAGAACGGGATTTGCTAGAACAGACTCGGATTTATTTCCGCCCTGCGAACACAAAGCAGCAATCCGTGACATTAGGAAGCACGTTCCCAAGTCTTTAATTGTTTGGCTAAATGGTGGTGGGTTATAAGCCTGGCGGTACATGAGCTGAACTCACGCAGCGTCGGGAAAACGATTATCCCACAGTAGCGCACATGGGGCAGATTTCGACTAAACGAAAACAGCTTCCTGTATGAGCTTCTTTAGCGGAGTTGACGGTGGAAAACTCGGAACGAAAACCATATGGAAGCGAAGACAAAGCACATTGTGCGCCGTTGTGCATGGCTGAGACCTTCTCTTCCCAGCCCTGACTCAAGAAATCATCCCGGCACAAACCCGCCCAGAATTCCTGATTCTCCCAGATAAGCCCAGAAATGTCAGGCTTCCATACGTCAACAGTGATTCCTCTTTGGCTCGGAGCGTCGCTGTGACCTCAGTCCACATTCCGGTGGTTCAGTAGCACCGCGGAGGCCAGGAACTCAAGGGGGACTGCGATACAAAGACAGGAAAAAACTCTGGCCCTTGGTGTTGAATCCAACAGCTGTATTGTTAAGAACTGGATATGAGGCTTCGTAACACATTAAGGAGATGCTTCATGCCGCGTTCGCCACTTATCCAGCCAGGAATTCCTACGTTGTGTAAGGGTTGTGTTTCTGTGCCGGGGAATTGCTTCATTACACTGCTACAGAGTCCTGAACCGCATGCGTAAGCCTCGTAAGTCAGGTAAACAGCAACGGCAGCAGCTCTTCAGGACCAACACATTCCAAGCTGGTATAAAAGGGACGCCCTACAGCTATGAGAACATGAAGACCTCCGCAGGAGCATATCTTCCACATGCAGGAATCCATTAGCTTTGCTGGAGGTGTAGCGCTATGATCAGATCACTTATCACAGCTTTGGCTGTCACTCTCCCTGACGGAGAGATAAAGAAAAGAGGGACAGGGGACTATCCTTCCATCCATCTGCCTGTCTGTCTGTCTGTCTGTCTGTCTGTCTGTCTGTCTGCCTGCCTGACTGACTGACTGTCTATCTATCTATCATATTTGTCAATTCTTCCTTCTATCTATCTATCTATCTGATGTATTTGTCAATTCTTCCTTCCATCTATCTATCTGTCTCTATCTATCTGTCTCTATCTATCTATCTATCTATCTATCTATCTATCTATCTATCTATCTCTGTCTAATGTATTTGTCAATCCTTCCTTCCTTCTGTCTGTCTCTATCTATCTATCTATCTATCTATCTATCTATCAATCTATCTATCTATCTATCTATCTATCTATCTATCCTTCCATCTATCTGCCTGTCTCTATCTATCTATCTATCTATCTATCTATCTATCTATCTATCTATCTATCTATCTATCTATCTATCTGTCCATCCTTCCATCTGTCTATCTGCCTGTCTGTCTGTCTATACAGACAGACATCTACCTGTCCATCCTTCTGTCTGTTGTTCTGTCTATCAGAGCGATGTAATGTTAGTGTGATATCTTATTCCTGTGGAACATCTGCAGTGAACACTTCACCTAAAGGTTCTTGTTGTACCTCAACTCCTACCCAAAAGACGAAGACTGCAATACCATCTTTCTGTCCCCTCCCTTTCCCACTTTGAGCCATACCTGTCTGTCCCACAACAGCCTGGTTAAATTACAGCCCGAGCACTGGACACTGGCTAACTGCTCTCCACTCCTTCAATGACCTATTCGGATCTGCTCAAAGGTCACCCTCACCCACCTGCTTCACGCCAATCCCTCCCTGAGCAAACCTTTCCAGTGACTCATCACACTCCGAAAGCATGTCCTTTAACATGTGCTTCACTGATGCCCGTGGAAAATCTGCTCCACCGATTCCAGAGCAGCATGCAAGCAGACCTTGTAGACTCGTAGAGACGTCCCCAGCGCCAATAATTAGCGAGGGACGAGGAGCAGGCAGTGCCTGTCAGACCTCCCAGGAGAGGAGTGGGGGTGGTGGGGGTGATCAGGGGGGATTCCACCTTCTTTTAGCCCAGAGGGTGGGCGTGAGTCAGGAGTGAGTCAGTGGTCCACAGGAGGAGTTTAGAAGAAGAGCTATTCTCTTTAAAATCCACTTCTCAGGGGCCTACACTCATAGCCAGCATGAGCCAGCACTCTTTATTTAGATGCTGATTCAGGATCAGCCCTGTGAGCCAAGTTCCATCAGCCGAGGGGGGGGTTTTAATTAGCGAGTCCAGGTCTGAGTGCACGCTCTGATTTATTCATTCGAAGCGGAAAAGAACGCCGCAAGTACACCTTAAGAAGCTACTTGTGCACTAAACAGTATCTGTGGGAGGAACAAAAGTTTATTCCCAAATGGAAAAAAAAAAACCTGAGGATATAAATAACTTCAAGCATCCAAACTGGCTGATTCCCAATTTAGACCAAAGCTTTCCACTCTTCAACGTTTGACTGCAGACGCAGGAAAAGTGTCGCTCGGCTCTAAACGAGGAAAGGACGATCGCATATGGGACGGACGGAAGGCAGATTCTTTCATTATTAATAAAGGAATAAAACTGCCACGGCACAGCGTGTCCCAGATGTCTTGGGGAATATCCCAGGGCCATGCAGGGGGGTCAGCCTCAGAGGGCCTCAGAGGGTCTTCTGTGACGGAAATAAATGTCCGACACAGCTCAAGCTTCCAAATACCAAAGTCCTGCATCATTCCTGCCCTTACAAGCTGACTGCGTGCCAACACTTTCAAACAATAGCAAGGAACGGATGCCGCTTGCCAAGACTCTGGCCTGCCCTCTGCAATCCATTTCTCTCTCTCTCTCTCTCTCTCTCTCTCTCTCTCTCTCTCTCTCTCTCTCTCATTCGTTCCCTCCCTGAGCGCCCCTTCATAATAAAACCTTAATCTTTCAAGTTTCTCCTGACTCAGCAGCGCCCTGCCTCCATGGCTCCGATTCCACTCTCCCAGCTCCAAGCGCACACACACTCCTCTCCTACTGAAAGCACTCCGACTCAATGATCCTGAAGAAAAGCCTGGCTGAAAAAAAAAACACAGAAAGGCACAGCAGTCTGAGGTCTAACTGTGAGAATTCGTCTACACCTTTCTTCCTCCTGCCTCTTCTTCCAACTCCTAACACGTCCGCTTTTCCAGACAGAAGGATTCCAGAATGTAAGCAGGCGTTTACAAATCCCCCAGTACACAAGTGCCGAATAAAGCAGCAGACCCCCGCCGAGTCTCAACAAAGCGGTTCAAATACAACAGTTCTGAGTTCTTTCCCTTCTTTAGTTCTTTCTCCGGCTCCGTTCCCTCTCCTGGGCCTGCTCACTCTTCAGGCTCCACAGCTGGAGTGTTCAGCAGTCCTGAGAAGCAACCCGGAGCTTTCACACACTCCTGAGGGCAGCACAGACACATACACACACCACTCACCAGATAATTCATTTTCTGCCCCTCCGTGTGAGCCGCTGGGACTCCAGACGTCTCTCAACAGCCCGAGGTCCGGTCCAGAAGACCCAAAATTACAACCCCCCCCCAAAAAAAAAGAAAAGAAAGAAAGGAGAAAATCCCTCGGGTCGGCCACCTCCGGTCCCAAACGTCCGCTCACTATCCGGCAAAAAAGTCACAAAGTCACAGTGGACGGGCACATAGTCCTATTCCGTGATCTCATAGGCCAAGAATGGGTCTGTCCCATGTACTTCTCTTTTTCCCTCTATCTATCCTTCTGTCTGACTTTTTTCTCCAGCTCCCTCTCTCCCTCCCTCTCTCTCTCTCTCTCTCTCTCTCTCTCTCTCTCTCACACACACACACACACACACATCTGAGGCTAGAAGAGGGCGGTCAGAATGTGCAGTAACCCGACACCCTCCCAGTTCCTGCTCAATCCTGGCATTCCCACTCCAACTGCCTGATTGGCTGAAGAGCCTCTTCTTATGTTAATGTTACTCCCCCCCTCATCCTTTGCCTGTAAGGAATTTAAGGAGCCTCCATGTAGACCTGCGAGGGAAACAGACATTAGTTTTTCTTCCCTTTCGTACACACACACACACACACACCTCCCCCATTACTACTTTGTCCACATCTTTTCCTTTAGACTCCCAAAATTCCTGTCTTTTCTCCACTGTCTGGCTTTTCTTGCTGCTCCTTTTTCCACGGCAAATCTGAGGCTTATATAAGTCCTCCAGTTACCCTGTAGCTACACTGTTCACAAAGACAACTGGGTTAGCTGGGTTAGGCCAAGTTCAAATTCCATAATTGTAACGACTGTACACGGATCTATATACTGAAAGAGTTTGGAAATCCATAAGGAATTGGACAGTGCGGATTTGGTTTTCCAACACACTTAACAATAGTCAAGCATTATCTTTAAGCACTGAATGCCAGCTCAGGGTATTGACCGCTACACAGATTTCCATGTTCCCAGCATGGAATCCTGTCAATCGGAATTCTTTATTTAAGCTTTCCAAAAAAATCTTTATGGCAAAGCATTTGAGATGTATTTCAGCAGTAAGTGTTACTGTAGTCACATTGCTCTGTCAGATGTTTAGGGGTCCATGTGTGCTCTGTGCTCAATCTGGAGTTCACGTTGTCTTGAAAAGACAAATATCCGTGCATGACATCACTGTCAACCCTCACCCAAGGGAGGGACCTGGTCAGGAGGTCAAGCTGGGTCCACCAAATTCAGAATCAATACCACAGACAGGAAAATCCCGACTCTGAGAGTAATCTAGTAGCGTATACTGGTCAGAGACTCAGTCTGACCTGACTCTGAGAGTAATCTAGTAGTGTATACTGGTCAGAGACTCAGTCTGACCGACTCTGAGAGTAATCTAGTAGCGTATACTGGTCAGAAACTCAGTCTGACCCGACTCTGAGAGTAATCTAGTAGCGTATACTGGTCAGAAACTCAGTCTGACCCGACTCTGAGAGTAATCTAGTAGCGTATACTGGTCAGAGACTCGATCTGACCCGACTCTGAGAGTAATCTAGTAGCGTATACTGGTCAGAGACTCAGTCTGACCGACTCTGAGAGTAATCTAGTAGCGTATACTGGTCAGAGACTCAGTCTGACCGAGTCTGAGAGTAATCTAGTAGCGTATACTGGTCAGAGACTCAGTCTGACCGACTCTGAGAGTAATCTAGTAGTGTATACTGGTCAGAGACTCGATTTTTGGTACTTTTGATAATTAATTGTTTTACTTTTTATGTTAAAATCATGAATCATAAACACCATGTATTTTGTATTTGATTCAGAAATAAAGGGCATGATCCAAGGATGTGAGTTTGAAAGGGGCTTCAAAGAGGGGTGTGTTTGTGTGTGTGTGTGTGTGTGAGTGTGTGTGTGTGTGTGTGTGTGTGTGAGAGAGAGAGAGAGAGAGAGAGAGAGAGAGAGAGAGAGAGAGAGAGAGAGAGAGATGTGGCAGTAGGAGTATGTTGTTTGTCACACCCATGCCATTCTAAGTCCAGATCAGTGAGGTCAGAGGTGGGAGCACAGAGGGTGCAGACTGGGCAGCGAACGTCTCACTTCAAACTCATCCGTGATCTGGACCGACAGCTCAATCACATTTCAGCTTCTTCAGTTCACAACAGCTTTTTGAGCCACGATGGACAGCAGCAGTTATTTGGAACAGTTAGTATTAGAATCACTGACAGGTGTTTGGGTGCCTCCTGAATGCCTGATGATGATGAGGTGTTCCAGCATGTTCGACTGGGAGGAGACCCCAGGGAAGTCCCAGAACATGGAGAGACTGTATCTTGGCTGGGCTGGGAACACCTTGGTAGACTCCTGGAAGAGCTGGAAGAGGTGGCCAGACAAAGGGACTTTCCTCTTTGCTTAAGCTGTTGCCCCACAATCCAGACCCCTGGCAGATGATGGCTGGAGGGATGGATGGATGGATAGGAAACTGTATCCAGTGAGACATTATATGGACAAGATTTGGGACACCTGCTCATTGTCTCATTTTCAGTAACCGTCTCCACTCTCCAGAGAAGACTCCTAGATTTCGGATGAGAGCATTACTGCGAGGATTTGATTGCATTGAGACACAAGAGAGTAAGTGAGGTCAGGAAGTTGGATGGAGCACCATCATTCCAGAGAACAGCGTTCCACTGTTCCACAGCTTTTCGAAGGGACGTCCACAAACATTTGGACACACAGTGTCAGATTCTGAAATCCTTGCTCAGGAAAAGAGGAAAGTGCAACCAAAGAGAAGCGATTCAACCAGAATTGACGGGCCATGAATTGAAGAGCACGGCTGATGGCACATCAAAAAGCTTCTCCTACCGATTTAATCCGCTCCGGGAATCCGCAGCCCTTATCTTTACATAGCGCCCGCCTCTTCACACCGAGGGATGCTGTGTCTCATCTCCATGGCAATTGAGCCACACTTCACCTCATGCTATGGCAGAGTTATGCATACCCCCCCCACTCCCCCCCCCCCCCACACACACACACACTTTCTCCTGGGATGTCAGTGATAGGCCTTAGCTCTCTCTGCCTGTTTCACAGAGTATGCCATTGTGCATGCGCGTGTATGTGCATGTGTGTGTGCGTGTGTGTGTGTGTGTGTGTGTGTGTGTGTGTGTGTGTGTGTGTGTGTGTGTTTGCACATGTGGATTGTGTCACCACAAAGATTAGTCTATCACATCAGGCACCGTTTCAATTAGTGCCCCTCCTCCGGCCTTCATCCATCACCTAATGAGCCCCCTCCTCCACTGGGACCTGCTAACCACACCCCTCAAACACCCCCTGACAGCTCCGATAAGCCTGCCTTACATACCTGCCACCAACCATGACAAAGATGCAAATGAGCCTCATATTATAAGCACCCTTGCTACTTTGCATATCGCAGGATTAGATACGAATGAGTTTGTGCCATAACATTAGAACCACGCGAATGACTTGAATAACGTTGACGAACTGGGTATAACGGCACCCGTGAACGGTCAGCTCTCGCGGGTCATTGATGAAACAGGAGAAACGGGCAAGCATAAGAATCTGAGAGGTTCTGACAAGAACCAGGCAGACGGGTAGTCCAGCCAGCGTGGATAGCCATAACATTAGAACCACTGACAGATGGGTATACTGGCACCTGTCGGGGTGGAAATGTGAGGCATCAAGTGTAGTTAGTTCTTGAAGTTGAGATAATCCGAGAAGGGGTCGACGGCTGGGTCTACCAGCATGGAAAGTGGGCACCACGGGTTCACTGATGCAACATATGGAGGCCTCATCTTGCAGTGTACTGGTATTAAAGCTATTAAAACCTGTATTGGTGCCGTGTACCAAAAGACACCTTCAGACGTCCTGTGGAGTCCACGCCTCACTGGTTCAGAGTTTCAGTGACATTAGGGTGGTCATAGGACATGATGGTTGTGGTCAGAGACCTGCGGCACTCTGATGATGGCCAAAAGCAAGATCTGTAGGGTGAATACCAAAATTCTAAAGAAGGACAAACCATAAGCCTGACACCTGACCTCCAACATCAAGGCCTGATCCAGGATGTGTGGATATCAAGACCATCTGTTTCTACATAGTTTGTGTTGGTCATCGTCTAGTTCTTCATTATGCCAACAGGACGCTGCCCTCAGGACACTCTAGCTATTTTTAGTCCAGCAGCGACACTGAGGGGTTTAAACACTCCAGCAGCACCGCTGTGCCTGATAAACATGAACCCACCCTCATCATATCTGCTCTGTGGTGGTCCTGTGGGGTCCTGACCATTGAAGATCAGGGTGGAAGGAGGAGAATAAAGTCTGCAGAGAAATGGACATAATGTTCTGTCCATATCACCCAGCCATAACTCTCAACATAGTTCTTGACTTTGTGTGTGTATGCGTGTGTGCGTGTGTGCGGGTAACAGTGGTCTCATTGTGTCTTCATGGCCTGGTCTCCATTGGTTCGGGCTGGCAGAGCATTCCTCACACCTACACACTATTCCGCTGCACAGACACACTCACATAATCAAGTCCCTCCTGCTCTTGTCCCCTTTGGCCTCCCCGTTCAGCCTGGCAGGCCGTCCACGTCACTCAGGCCTTGACCGAGGCCCGGCCCGACCTGGTCGGACCCGGCCTCTCTAGAACAGAGCCGCCATTCACTGCAGCAGATGTGGGTCACTGTAGGAGAATATGGAAATCCCATTTGCTTCAGAAACCAGGTTACGCTGCTATTTTTCTCTCCCCCGCTCTCAATACACCTCCTTCTGGATGTTTCTGCACTGGTCCGCTGAATTCCAGCACCGCCTGCTACAGGCGTTTCTGGAAGGTCGCTGGAGGTAGCAAAAGCTGGACGGTAATACTTCAATATTTAGTGACAATGTGCTTATTCGGAACAAAGAGCGACTGTGTTCGGTCAGCAGAACCAGGCACAAATTACATGTGGCTAAATAAAAATGACCCGTCACAGCCGCTGGGAGAGCTGTGGGCAACAGGGTTTGATTTAGTGGGTAAGTGTGGCACACGGTTCTGCTGTTTTCACTGTTTTTGACAGCGTCCTGTGAGCAGCGTCCTGTGAGCACTGACGAAGGACTAGAGGACGACCAACACAAACTGTGCAGAAACAGATGAGCTTCTGTCTCTGACTTTACATCGACAAGGTGGAGACACTCGGTAGGAGCGTCTGAAAGAGTGGACAGTGAGTGGACACAGGGTTTAAACACTCCAGTTCCTGCTGGAACGCACTTAGTCCTCACAATCTCCTCACTTCAGGGTACACTTTGCAAATGTTTTGGAACCTCCATCCCTCTGCCCAGGGGAATGAAACTGAAGACTTGGCCCACCCCAGAGTGCTGGCAGTTCTGGAGCTGCTACTGCTGGTAGCTCTCCAGTCCTGTTCTGGGACAACTGTGGTGCGTTGTGGAGGGTTCCTTTAATGGCAGGAGCGTTTGGTTTCCTGCAAGTGAAGGCTGCGGTGGTGACTTCTTTGATGCTGTGTCACTCACAGTGTTGCTAATATGGAACTATTATCAGAACCACAGAGCACAACAGTGACAGGCTCCTGGAGAGGCTCCTTCCATTCCTCTGCGAGTTCACCGACGGCGTGCGGCGCAAAACAATGCACATCCTTGTGTTTCAACATCCGTCCCCCGTCCCCCCCGTCCCCCCCCTCACCCCCTGGCCAACAGCAATATTCATGCAGCTTTGAAGGACACAATAAGAAAGGCTCTCTTTCTTCACAAGAGCTGTCAGTCCAGCTGCGAAGTCTGTCGCCGGGGCTTTTAAACTGCTTATGATGGAAAATCCGACAGACTCACGCAAGCATACACACACACACACACACACACAGTAGTTTGTAGTTCTATAATGGTCAGGACCACCATGGGTCATTCTCAGCACTGCAGTGACACTGACATGGCGGTGGTGTGTTGGTACATGCGAGTAGACACAGCAGTGCTGCTGGAGTGTTTAAACCCCTCCGAGTCAGTGCTGGCAGAGTGGGCAGCGTCCTGTGAGCACTGATGAAGCAATAGAGGACCACATCTACAAGGTGGAGCAACTAGGCAGGAGTGTCATATACAGTGGACAGCAGCTCAGCAACAGTTGCAGGGCAACCATTTGTCCTGCAAGGTCTTGCATCAAAGATGCAGCGACAGGCTGACTTTCCCGAACTGGCTCCGCGCCCAAACCCCCTCGGGGCCTTTCGGAGTCTTCCCTTCTCCAGCAGATAGCGGATAAGACCTACTCTATCTGCTCAGCACAGGAAAAAACAAAAGCCGAGCCCTGCGCTGTTCTCCAATAATCGCACCGCCTGTTTACAACCCCTCCACCCCTCCCTCAACATTTAATTTCCATAGATAATTGCATTTGTTTCTTTGCGGATTTGGAATTTCATTTTTATTTGTCCTCTTATCTGCCAAACATGCTAATACTCTGAGATGATTAAAAACTACAAAGTGGATCAATCTGCATTTTTTTCCCCCCTCCTTTAATCAAAAGTAGGCTGTGGGGATGGGGTTGATGGTGTGTAGCGGCACCAGCCACTCTCTCTTCAACACACACACACACACACACACACACGCACACGCGCACGCACACACGGCACCAGACTAATTCTCTATCCTCTGTCTCTCTGCAATAAAAAGATTAGCTTTAATGTGGCAGGAAGTAAATGGTATTATGTGGAGTTTAAACAGGACCGGGGAGCTGATTGGGTTTGCAGGGTAAATGGAGGGAGCGCTGGGGGTATTACTACCCCAGAGGAACACAGCGTGTGTGAGACAGAGCGAGTGTGCTTTGCCTATAATGAGTGACAGACTTTGAAATGTAGAAAGACCTCTGAGGTCTCCACCCTACCCCAGAAAGCCAGAAGGAGGCAGGGCGTTAAACTGCGCAGCTGCCTGCTTAATTAGATTTGACTGATTTCCCACCATTTCGGGATATCTATGGGATAAGTCTGGCTTTCCGAATCCTATCAAATGCACTGACCAACAAACAGATGAAATAAAACTCAGCAGGCCGATCTGCCTCTGGTCTGATCAGACACTGGGTCTTGGTACTTGGTACCCTATTAAAAGGCTCTCAGAGGCTACTTTTGGGTAGTGTATCTCTTGTTGAGAGATGACTGCGAGACATTTTGTCCAGTACAGACTTTGAGAGGGGGACATCACTGAACTCAGAGAAGCAGGCTCATACCCTTAGGTGACCAAGCCGCCGTGTCACCTCCAGTGGGGTGAAGAACTAGAAACCTGGGCTGCTACGGACTGAAGCGGAGACGAATCCAGGTCCTGTTTGGGATCCGATATCAGTCAGATCATTATGGAGGCCTCGTGGTGAACGCTTCAATCCCGCCTTTGCTGTGGAGCGGCGCACTGTTCCAACTGCTGGTGTGATCATCTGGGGAGCCATCGCATATGACAGACTTCCACATGGCATTTTTCAGCAGGATAATGCGCCTCCATACACAGCAAGGGTTTCCCAGGAATGTCGCAACATTCCTTTTCCTGCGCAGTCGCCAGATTTATCAATGAGCATTTATGGGATCAGCTGGACACCAGCTTCGGCAAGCCACAAGCGTGCAGGATCTACAGGTCCAGCTGCAACATCTGTGGGTAAATGTGCTGCAGGATGCCGTACGGAACCTCCATGACCAACCGTATATCATCTTGTATCCAGACTAGAGGCACAACAGGGTACTAGAGCCTCCTGTCAGCTCTACAGTTTTCCCAATAAACTCATCCTTTCACTTTCACATATATCATTACATTCAGACATGCATTATTTTTTTGTCAATGAGAGTAAGTCAGTCTCTCTCTCTCTCTCTCTCTCTCTCTCTCTCTCTCTCTCTCTCCCTCTCTCCCTCCCTTCACTCGCCCTCGCACTGTGTCAGGCAGGACTAATCCAGGGAGATCAGGTGAGATCAGCAACGCGCCTGCAGGCAAGCACAAACACCAACAGTGACAAATCGCACGGGTAGCCTTTCTAACTCTGCAAAGAGGGAGAGGTACGTGGGATGACGTCAAACTAAACACTCACTCACTCACACACACACACACACACACACACACACACACACACACACACACACACACTTAAATCACCCCTCACCCTCCAAGAATGCAGGAATCCGCTATGCTGAAACTCCTCATTCCAGTCACAGCTTCCGGGAAGCGGATCTTTATCCTATGGGCTGGGCCTTTTCCAAGCTTTCCCAACATTCCCAGCTTTCCAAGCCGCCTGAATGAAACCTTCCTAAAGCACATAACTGCATGGGGGTCACCTCTACAACAGGGCTAATTGCATTACTGCAGACTAACCGCCTGTCTGGCCCATTGTGGAGGAGCACTATTTCCAGACGTTGGTTTTAACGGTGCTATTGTGCAGTCGAGCAGAGCTGCGTTACAGTCTGCGAGGTTAATTAAGATCTGCCGTTATTTTGTCCATTTGCAGCAGGGCTGCTCTCCACGTCCAACAGAGAACAAAAACATGCGTTTTGAGGGAAGCAGTGAGGCTGTAACTGCAATTAGGTATCTGTCAGGAAATCAACGTCTTTGATCTGAGCTCCAGTGTCTTTCCTGCTACACGGTTCAATTTGCTCCGTCTTTCATTTGCAGTCTGCTTATTTCCATCCGAAAGTGTGTACACACGGTCGCTGATCGAGGCTAGATTCGTTATCTGCGTGCATATACGTCCAATCAGAGCAGTCGCCTATAGGAGGCGTGCGAATGTGCACAAGGGTGGAGTGTGGGGTGACGTTACGAGCCAGCCTGCTCTCTGTAGGAACAAAATTCAGTACGTAGTGGAAATATTGACACGACATATGTGGTGCACGAAATGAAGTGATAGACAATTACGTGACCCGAACCTCCACCTCCACCTAAACCACACCTAAACAAAAACCTGGAACTTAACCCACCGCAAAATGTTCCACGGACCACACCTAAATTTCACCAACCAATGAATTTATTACATTCAAATGAACGTTTAAATCCAATCGAGGCACATTTTACCAAACTTAACGTTGTTTTACGTTTGTCAGACGTGTCTCTGTACACCGTATGTGCTTTCAGATCTACATGTCATATAGCATCCACACCTTACAGACGGTCTCCAGTGTCTTCAAGACCCGCTGCAGTGATTTCAGCTGTTTTGCTCGTTTTCTGCTGGTGCACTTTATGCCCAGTGCCAGGTACTCACCGTCGTTTCGTTTACGCCTGGTGTTTTTCGTTCGTACAGTGTGTATATATACACACAGGCATGTGTGTGTTTGTAGCAGACGGCTCTTATCGTATCTAACTTCATTTGTTCTCTGCCCTTGAACGTGTACTTTGGCGTTCAGGTCCCAGGTGTACGGTGTGTAACACAGCAACCAAAGGCCTGTAAATGGGTTTGAGGTGAACCTACCATAGCTAGAGCTGACAAGCCATCAGTAAATGCCATCTAATGTAATCCTATGCCTATTCCCACTAAAGCGCGACTACAGCTGCCCTGTAAATCTGTTTCAGGCTTCACAGCCATTCCGCACAACGCAACACAGAGGGCCAGGACGGGGGTTCCGGTGGGAGGCCAAGCTAGGATAAGCTTAAATATAAGATTTCATATGTCCTCTGCTATTCTTACGTATATTGTGGTGCATAATCCTATGGCTTGACTGGTATAAGCTAGACATAGCTGTGTGAAACCATGACACCGGGCAGTTAATGAAAAATAGCTTACGAGTAAAGGCCAAGGCTCGGGGTCAGTAATGAGGTCACATTCTCTGGGTCACCACCATTTGCACATTTCCAACTCTCTCTCTCTCTGAACAGCAGAGGTCTCTAAACCTTCTCCGGCACATGTTACTTCCAGCAGGGACTTCCCACAACTCCAGCACACCCAACGTGGCTGATCAATGACTTCACACAACCACCATCTGCACACTGTGGGCAAAACACTACATGCACAAAGAGTCTTAAAATAACTGGTGTCTGTCCAGAATACAGACATATATTTTCTATATATGGAAAATAGAATCAGGTGCGTGGAACCCAGGTTGACGCCCCTGTAATCGAGTACTATAATAAGAGCGAACTGATGAATCTATAATATACAACCACACCTAAAGACTGTATCACCAAACGTGTTTGAAATCATTGCAGAAAAGGTTATTATTAAATCTCATTAAATCAATATTCACCACCTTCTTTATGGATTGTAGATGGAAAATTTGGAATTTTATTGTTTAGATAAAGTACGACACACTAATGTTTTCTACGCATATCATGAACATGTTTATGAAGGTGTTTAAAGGACATTTGGGTGTTAATGTCCTCTGGTATTCGTTTCACCTCAAAATACCTGAAGACGTGGAGTTGAATTGTTCAACTGGTATCATTTCCAAGCTTTGAAAGGATGCCAGCAAAGTCTCATATTTATTAAAAAAAATTCCAATATTTTCCAAGGTCATGAATGAAAAACCAAGCTGCTGATCAATCATATAAAATAAACAACATTATGTCAAAGAGTGTCTCTGTTATTTGCGTCCTTTATATTTTACCTCTTGTTTTTTAAGTCACACCATGGAATGAACAACAGGACATCTTATTATTTCAGAAACAAAAAGGAAAATATCACATATATGAGCCTATCTTCATAAAAATATTAAAGATGGACTCCCTCACTCGTTACTTCCCGGGTATTCAGATATTTTCCCTTTCGTTTCTGAAATAAAATGGTGGCAAATGGCGAATGTAGTGCTGTCCAATATATCGTTTCAGCATCATCATCGCAACGATTGCATGCATAACAGTCACATCGCAGGATGCGTAATGTTGCATGAGGCAAATTAAATCATGCATCACGCTACAAATTGCTTTATACGAAAGGAAAACTCATTATCCATGACAGATCGTGATACTTGTGGTAGGTTATATCGGCCCACGTGTGATCTGCGATACGTAGAGGACGTTATAATATAATGAAATCATCACGGTAGAGCATGGGGAAATCTGCTCCCTGACATTTTGTTTATTATAGTCCAGGATTTTTCCACAATATCTCAATTTATATTGCAGAACAAAACATATCGCAATGCGAGGTTGTTATTGCAATATCGTGCAACCCATCGGCTTGGAAAAGGAACAGGGTTTAACTCACTGTTATGAGCCCTGGGTTATGACTGTATCTGCCTGCTGGAGAGTTTATAGAATTTATAGCACTGTAAGCTACAATGAGGCACTTCCATGTGAAGGCCTTCAAATGGATAAAAGTCTATAATGTGCTAATTCATTTTACCACCCCTGCTTTTAAAGCATGATGATAAAACAGCACGAGCGACTGGTAAAAACGATAAGGAAGCTTTGTATACTTCCCACACGGCTTCAGCTCGAACCATGAAATATGTGTAAAGCTATGTCATGCCCTGAGACACGGTGCAGCAGATGGAATGGAATAGGGTCATTAGAAATGATTAACTCCAGCGACCCATAGATAAGTCTCAAATTGATCTGCACACGAAGCCAAGAGGCGAGGAGTGGCACAGATGCGTGGCTAAATGAGCCCACACATGCAGACACACACACACACACACACACACACACACACACACACACACACACACACACACACACACACACACACACTTCATTGGGGAAAACTCAGTCGAACCCAGAGTCTGTAAGTCCGAAAAACTGGCGGATGCTCAGGGAGTCAGTGCCAAGGTCAGCTGACCTCCCCTGTCCCTGTCAAGCTGTCCTCTGAGAGCGGATCTAATGGCCCTACTGAGGTACAGGCCACCCAGGGGTCAGCGACCCCAGAACAGCCCGCCGAAATGCAAGACATTCATCAGGGAGTGGTATGTGAGCGAGAAACTTGGACTGGATTTGGGGGGGAAAGAGGGGCCTGGTGCCAAATAACAGGAATACCAGGCAGTTTCAGCAGAAATGTTAGCAATTTAGATAGGAGGAGAGAGAGAGAGAGAGAGAGAGAGAGAGAGAGAGAGAGAGAAATGAAGAGCATGGGTCAGACAGAGAGCAACAAGGAGTGAGCGAAGAGAGAAAAGATAAGGAAATAGAGAGAGAGAGAGAGAGAGAGAGAGAAGAAGAGAGAGAGAGAGAGAGAGAGAGAGAGCAGAAGAGAGAGAGAGAGAGAGAGAGAGAGAGAGAGAGAGAGAGGCGTGAGAGGTTTAGCCGTTTTCCACAAAAGCTTTGTCCATAACATCGTTGATGTCACAGGGGTCGGAGGTCAGGGCAGGGCAGCGGGGCAGATAATACTCGCCTCAGTGTGTGTGAGCTGGCTCAGTCGCAATGTGTGGAAGACACACTCCAAGGAATGTGTGTGTCTGTCTGTGTGTGTGTGTGTGTGTGTGTGTGTGTTTGTGTGTGTGTGTGTAAGCATACATATAATGGCCTCTAATGAGCTGATCTGTATCCGTGCTGCTCACTACAGCCTCATACGCCATTAACGCCCCTTCACAGCCGGCGCTGGACAGCCTCTCTGCCCCTCAGAAAAGGCCTGACCAGCGGCTAATAAGCCATTAGTGTCTCACTGAGGGAGAGAGCTAAGAGAAGAGTCAGAACAGGCAGTGGCATTCTGATACACAGGCCTTCCCTCACAAACAGCCCACTGCTGCAGCCGAGGAATGCCGCCACCTGACCTGGCGAGACGGCCGGACGACACACTACAAATATACGAGGCCAACATCGAGCCCCTGTTTGGTGGAGATGACCTCAATTCCCAGAGTAATGAAGGAGAAGACTGTCAGAGTTGGATTCCTAACGAGAGCAGAAGAGCACAAACACGTGCCTTACTTTCACCAGCCAGCAGAGGGCGCACCTACTGCGTGCCCACAGGGGCAGGGCTAGTCCTAGTCACCATAGTACTCACTCTGCACTTTATAAGGAACAGAGCAGGGGCAGGGAATCCCAGTGCTGGAGTGCTCTGTTCTAACAGACCTGAACCTGGAGGTCACCAGGTGAGTTGACCCAGGTGTGCTTGAGCAGGTAAAGCACAAAAGTGTGCAGGAACATGTGCACCTGACTTGATTTGGCATCTGTATTTGGTGGATCTCGTCCGGTTCTTCTACACAAGAGGCCTAGATTGTACTATAAGATCTGTCTCTAACAACACACACACACACACACACACACACACACACACAGCAGGCAGTGTGGGAACCCATTAAAGCTGTATCATGGAGGAGGATCGGTTTAAGCAATGAAGAAGGCTTTCACTGATGGGCTGCTAATTTCAGCTTCATTTAGGGAAAGCTCCTTCACAGCCAAGGCCTCCATTAGAGATGCAGCAGAGCACAGAGAGAGGGAGCTAGAGGGAGAGGGAGTAAATTTCTTCTGCACTCTGTTAGAAAACAAACTCGAGGATTCATTCCCTGGCAGCATATTCCAAAACCAGGCCACACACCACACCAACGCTGAAACAGGTCAGCCAGGTCCACGTGAACATCACCGCACCGAACACGGTCCAGTCGCATTCAGCTCGGTTTTCATCTCCGTAAGTTTGGTGTTAGAGAGTAGAGTCTCTTGGTCACACTGTGCCATGCTGATGCTGTACCTACCTCAGCTGGCGCACCCTGCAGGCAGCTGAACATTTTACAGAACACCTGGAAAGAGGAGCAGTACAGGTGAGACGCCCCATCAAGGTCTGCTTCCAGTAGACTCTCCGCCTCTGAAACGTCTCATGCAGGTAGAGAACACTGAGAAACGTTCTAGACTAGATACTGAAGACCCAACACAACTAAGACTACCAGTCACCTGCTAAATGTGGGCCTGGGGTTCTAAGATCTCCAGAGAACATCTAGACGACGAGCAGGACTTATTTGAGCACAGTAACAGATCCAAACATAGCATGTGACCACAAGAACCTCATATCAGCTGTGAAGCATGGTGGTGGGAGTGTGATGGTTTGGAGCTGCTCTGCTGCAGCAGGGTGTGGAGATCTCTCCATCATAGACACCACTATGAGATCTTCATTGTATCAGAGGGGGTTTGAGGAGAACGGAAGAGCGTCTGTACAAAGACTGACGCTGAAACATCACAGAGCTGAAAGAATTCCGCACGGAGGAGTGGGAACGTCGTTCCTCCAGTCGAGGTCAGAGACGGTTCTAGAAACATCTCACTGACGTTATTAAGGGGAAATGACATTTCTAATCATCTCATAAATGATGCTTGGTCAGTTGTATGTCCATATATTTATGTTAAAAAGGTCAAAGTGTGAACCGAGTGTTGGATGGTCACTGTAAATGCAGAGCTTTGGTTAAGATAACACACAAACATCGCAGCACAACGTTATGTTTATGTTTATTTTTAAACAAATAAATGTTTATTAGACAAATAAACAGCTGTCACTGCCATTTCGCACCTCGTTAGATATAAAGAATCTGAGTGACCACATGGCTTGTTTCTGCAGGGAATGTGTGTGTGTGTGTGTGTGTGTGTGTGTGTGTGTGTGTGTGTGTGTGTGTGTGTATGTGTGTGAGACGGTAATGAGAATGTGCTTAGAGAGGCATTCATATGCAGATGTATTCATGGTTGCATGCGTGTGCCATTTCCACCGCTGCACATTCTTAACCTGTCGGATCCTGTCGAGCGCACACACACACACACACACACACACACACACACACACACACACACACACACACTTTCATTGTGACCTGCAGCTGTAACCCTGTCAACACAGTAATATCTCACTCCCTACCTCACGCTCCATACACTCATTCTCTACTGCAAATGATTACAGTCCATTCAGAACCGAGACCACCTTACTGTCCTGAGGTTACTATGAAAGACAAGTCCAGTTCGAGATCAGAGAAGGACTGAAGTGGCATTTCAGACGACTGTAACTGTGATCTGTATGCAACATGTTGTCTACGATTCTGGTAGCCTTGGAAACGAGATCCAAGTTGGCTCATATCCACACAGGTAAAGCGCAAGCAAAACCGCCTGGTGTGTGCACAGCTGTAGGCTCTCTCTCTCTCTCTCTCTCTCTCTCTCTCTCTCTCTCTCTCTCTCTCCCTCTTTCTCTCTCTCCCTCCATATATGCATTTTAAGGATATATAAAGCAGACAGTTTGCCCTACACTGCACCACACTTCCACAGTATGAATGTGACACTTTGTCCCATGCACTTGAATGAGAATATGCAGAACACAGGGACAAAACAATTGGGACACCAACACGTTACTCCTGCGGGAGCTTTCATCACCCGATATCGCAGTCGGAATCCACAGGCATTAATTTGAAGGTGTAGCTCAGCCTCCACTCTTCTGAGAAGGCAAGGAGAAGAAGAGCATCCAGAAGAGCATTTGTGAGGTCAGACACTGATGTTGGACAAGAGGGTCTGACTTACAATCTTTGTTCTAGTTCATCACATCTAGTTCAGTATGGTTGAGGTCAGGACGGTGTGGGCCAGTCATGTTCTTCTACACCACAATCATTCAACTGCGCCTTTATGGACCATGCGTTGTGTACTGGGACAGAAAAGGGCTTTAATAAACACTGAAGCATTGAGGTTTCCCTGGAAAACAGCGTCATAGCATTACCACCCTATTTACAGCTTTACCCCCCCCCCCCCCCCCAGAATTATCCCCCACCAAACTTTATAGAATTATCCCCACCAAACTTATAGCATTATTCCCCACCAAACTTTATGGCATCATACATAACTCCACCTAAACTTTATAGCATTATCCCCTCCACCAAACTTTTTATAGCATTATCCCCTCCACCAAACTTTATAGCATTATCCTCCACCAAACTTTATAGAATTATCCCCTCCACCAAACTTTAGCATTATCTCCTCCACCAAACTTTATAGAATTATCCCCCCACCAAACTTTATAGCATTATCTCCTCCACCAAACTTCTTATGGCATCATACATAACTCACCAAACTTTATAGCATTATCCCCCTCCACCATGTCTTATAGCATTATCCCTCCACCAAACTTTATAGCATTATCCCCTCCACCAAACTTCTATAGCATTATCTCCCTCCACCAAACTTCTTTATAGAATTATCCCCTCTCTCCACCAAACTTTATATAGAATTATCCTCCACCACAAACTTTATAGCATTATCCTCCACCAAACTTATAGAATTATCCCCACCAAACTTTATAGAATTATCCCCCCTCCACCAAACTTTATGGCATCATACATAACTCCACCAAACTTTATAGCATTATCCCCCCTCCACCAAACTTTATGGCATCATACATAACTCCACCAAACTTTATAGAATTATCCCCCCTCCACCAAACTTCATAGCATTAGATCCAAACTGCAACTTCTACATAAACTAATATTGTTATCAAATAATATGGCTGGTTGTTCTCCTAAAGAGTCATACCACATCTCCACACACTATGAGGGAAATAAGATAGTGCCTGACAATAAGACTCATTATTGCAAGGTGATTACTGAGTCCGCAGACTATTCAGAATGTGCTGCACTTTATCACCAAAGAGAGAAATGTTGGCAGATGTTTACTGTTTTTTAAGTACTGACAATATTCACAATAACAAAAATGTGTCCAGATTTTGATGAAATATCGTCATATTGCCAATCTCTATGCTGCATCCAGGCCAACGCTACTCATTCTTAGTTGGTGGTCGGGCAGTCGACTCCAAAATGTATGCGCGCCCCGCATTGGAAAACAGGTTTTTCCATAATACAACATGTGCCCTATATATGACGTCTATGACGTGAAGATAATTCAAAGGAATTCATCACCATCCGTGTGTGTCATGGGCATTTTCAGCCTGAGCTCTGTGACTGTAGCTGAACTAAGCTCCATCCACATCCCGTTTCTGAGTTGAACAAACGAGCCACCTTTGTATTTACAGTGCAAAATACAGCAGATAGGAACTTCACAGGAAGGTAGATGGCTCAATCAACCAACATCAAACACATCTATATAGATATTGCATAAACGCAGTTGATGAAACCCAATTATCTTAGCAGACCCCATTTCTCCATTCATCTTCGCAGACAACCACTGAGCGTTCCATGTGTGGCGATGAGGTTACCGGGCTCAGCGATGAAACGCAGTGGAAGCACCGCTGACAGCAGAGAGCACTTCACAATCACTTTACACACTCCTGAATACATTACAGCTCACTACAAACATGCATAATGTAGCTTCCTTTGAATGAGTCAATGGAAATAATGATGCAGTTGAGCATCACAGATACGCTATAATACCAGGCTATTTTTTAATTAATAATTGATTTGTAAAGATTGGTGGCACCACTACATAGAAGTGTTTTTAGATCCCACAGTTAAGGCCTTTTCAAACCAACACAAATGGGACGATGACACATACATATTATTATTATACTCTTTACACCTGATGATTCTTCCTGATGCCACCCTCCAACCCCATTATCCGGGAATCATTGGTTCACAGACTTCAGCCAACAGCATCACATTTGGTATGGCTATGGGGAGAGAGAGCGCTCTGTATCTACTCACCTAGCAGTCTACAGTGTATACAACCATGATCCGAGGATCGTGAGGTTCTAATCCTAGGTCATGCTGCTTGCCATCGCAATGAGCCAGAGAGAGCGACATTGTGGCTCCAGGTAAAGTTAGATTGTTCTTTCAAGATTTCATTTTAATAGGCTCACGAATCCATAGCCACGCAAGGACACAGGTGTGGTGGACGACACTTTTGACTGTCTAGTACTAGTTAAACTTCAGAAAATACACCAACACACTGTTCCATTCCACCCTAAAAATTAAGCGGTCACTCCAGTGCGTGAAAGAATTCTTCTGCTAATTTCAGTTCCACCTATAGCTATTGTCACACAATCAAACTGACAGCAACGGTTTGACGCCATTCCACCTTAAACAATGGTCAAGTGACAGGATTCAATAGAAACTGCTGTGCCACGATGGTGGGACAGCAAAGCTGAGAACAAAACACCTACTTTCTAATTTCTGATTCACCCAATGCCACTTCTACAGTCTCTTGATCTTGTGTTCTCAAGTTCCTGAAATGTAACTTATCCAGAATGTTCTTCCAAGAACACAAGTCCATTTTTATGTTCAGCAGAGAACACCCATTTTCATGAATAATTGAGACGTTATATCTCTGACTTCGTAACCCATCACTAAACAATGTCAGGTCCCTTGTGTAAGGTCCAAAGGTCATGTTCTGTGTGGCAACCAAAATGTTTCAGCAGGTCCAGCGCTGCACTTTGTGTAAGGTCCTAAAGTGTCAGGTTCTTTTGTAAGGTCCTAAAGTGTCAGGTTC